>JAVDPK010002672.1:7604-45496 GCA_034780415.1 Cichlasoma orientale | reverse complement strand
GTGGGTGCAGATATATTTTTAAATGGATTTAAATGTAATCCCAGATCCCAGAGGCAGACCTTTCAAAACCTGAGTGAAAAAAAAAAACCTCTGCATGGCTAAACCAAAATGAAAATGAATCAAGTGAAGTCATCTACTTTTTGTAACTTGGGTGAACTGATCCACTGAAGGCAGCAATCTGTACATGCATAAATTACAGCAAAATGCAGGCAGCTGGATTTGTCAGCTGTTATTTTACACCTGCCCTCCTGAAAACTGTAAAACCTTTACAGTACTGTGCTGTGTAGGATATAAGTTTTACCACACTATCATGATAGTTTATTGTTATGTCAGATAACTCGCTTAAAGAGCCTTTGTCATGGCGGCACATTGCCAGCTAAACCTTAAACCTGTTCTTAGTCTCTTAAACACACCTCACACATCACCAAATAATTGAAATAATCCCCACGACACTACTAAATTCATGATTTAATCGAAAGAAGAAAACACTGTAAAAATCTGCAGTGGTTCGTATTTTTCCCTCAGCGGCGTTAGCACTTACAGGATGCAGCCGTATTCAGAAACACGGACACGGATGATGCGTCCAACTTGAAAATACTTTAAAAGATTTTGTTCTAACAAATAGTTTCAATATTGAAATAATTTTTGGCAAATGAATATAAAATTACTTTTTGCCTCTGCTCTGTGTTTGTGTATTTGCGGACCAGCTCCTGACACACCCGTACTGAGGAAACCACATAAGAAAATCCCACGAAAGCCAACGCAGCCCTCAACGACAACAACCAGAACCACAACAACTACGCAACCAACCACAACTACCACCACCACAACAACCCAGCCCACGACTACCACTACGACCACTACCAGAGCAACAACCACCACAACCAAAGCTACAACAACAACACCAAAACCGACCACTACCACCACCAGAAGAACCACCACAAAAAGGCCCACCACCACCACCACCACCCAGAAACTGACCAGAGCTCACACCACAGCTCTGTGGCTCCCACCGCCAAGAACTACTGCCGATCCCTACTACAGCCGCAGAGAGAGGGAACGGTACCCCGCGAAAACCACCCCAGCCGGAGATAACCGCACGGACAAGGACCACAGAGATCCGCACAGCCGCAAGCTACCCGTCACTCATAAACACTCAAAGACCAAGCCCACCAAGAAGAAGACCGGCGGAGAGAAGGTCATTTATGAGATTCATGCTGTTAATAGACGTATAAACACGTGCTGTATATTGGTGCTGAAAACACAAGTTACATCGATTTATAGATGATGATGTGGATGAGCTATATTAGCCACTATGATGTCACTGCCCACTGCACTTCTTTCAGATTATTGTTATACAGTTTTCACATGAAATAGATGTTCAACAGCCAAACTAACACTTTCTGTGTGCACAAAGGAAGGCTAACCAAGGCACTGAGTCTAGACCAAATCATTGTCACGGTATTTTAATGAGTAATGAAAATGAAAAATAACATCTGCTTTTGTGTGCAGGTGTTGACTAATGAGTATGAAGATAAATATGAGCCTAGCAAGCCAACAGCAGAGGAGGAGCTGGAAACCACCACTCCTACCGCTCCTATCAGGAAGGGCAAGCACGATAAGCACGACAAGAAGAAGAAAAAGAACGACAAGGCTGCCAAGAAAACCGAGAGGAGAGGAGGAAAGCCGGGGAAGGAGGGGAAGATCGGCGGGAAAAAAAATGGAAAGAAGGTGTCAAAATACCCGGACAAAGAGGACTATGCAAAGCCCACTAAGAAGCCAACGCCCCCACCAAAGAACCGACTTTCCTCCTTTCTGGATTACTTCGAGAGCAGGAGGCGGCTGCTGGTGAGAGCATGACATAATATTCACAGTTCATAAGAACTTAGTCCTGGCAAAACTCCATGTTTCAGGCCTTGGCCAGAGGGAAATGGCAGTGCTCAGAGCACCACGGTTAAGTGTGAGGACAGGTTTTAAAGGAGCAGTTTGACATTTTGGCCTAAATGCTCATTCAGTTTCTGTAGCTTCATATTTGTCAAGCAAGCACGAGAGTGGCATCGATCTCTTCATCAAACGCTCGAAAGCAAATAAGCGCAATTCCCCAAATATAGCACCAGCATCAGCAGTGACTGAAGCTATAAGAGAAAATAAAAGACACAGTCAACAGTGATCCAACAGAAATGCCTGAATGATACGTGAGATACGTTTTAGTCTCTTAGTTTAGTTTTTTTCAGTTTTGACTGACTTCAGAGTGTCTGACTTGCAGCATTTTAAATCACTGGACCTTTCTTTCACGGCAGGAGGAAATGATCTACAGCTGGTGCAGCTCCAATGAGGAAAGGGCTTGTTTTCCGTGACAGGGCGCTGAAACGTTATGAACACTCACATCTGGACAAATAATTTGCTGTTGATTCATTTTTTGCTAGTCAACAAAAAAGCACCTCTGTGCCCCGCGATAGGAAATCATTCAGTCGTGTGCGGTGCCGTTTCTTTCTAATGCAGCGGTAGGTAACGCGACCATCATCCAGCTATTTGACCGGCTGCACAGCTGTGTGCTGACAGACTGAGCGGCTCTGTTTTGCAGCCAGTGTAGATTCTTATCGCAGCAGTGCTGTGAACAGGCTGGGAAAATATGCCCCATCCTCCGCCTGCAGGTTAATGTAAACATCACCTCTGCAGCACACTGTATGTGTGTGTGTGTCACTGCATATCCAGGATACTCTAACCTCCATATTTCCACTCCCTCCCTTCCTGCAGCTGATTACATCCCCCAGTGAGGAGAACAGCATGTATGTTCAGCAGAGGGATGAGTACCTGGAGTCTGTGTGTGAAATGGCCATCAGGAAAGTCTCTATCATAACTATTTTCGGCTCTTTGACCAACTCCACCATGAAAATTGACCACTATCAGATAGGTAAGTAGTGCCACATACAGTTCTAACACGAGAGGGCTCAATAAGTTTTCTTTGTTTCTTGTTGTGACAGAATGTGCCGCGATGAACTGCAGCTCGTCTTTCAGCTGCTGAGCCGGGCACCTTTTTTGAATTGCTCACGTGGATCTCAATTTGGAGCAGATGTTTTCCAGGCGTTCAGTGTTTCTCAGTTGCAACATGGTGAAACAGTAAAACATTTCTGCAGTTCCCAGCACTGAAGATGGATTTCCCAAAACAGCTCCTACATGCAGCAAAAACACTTCAGTCAACCAACAAAAGGCCGTAATTCTGTAACCCAGTCGTGTTTTCGCTGACAGTAAATCCTTTTGAGGATAACTGAAAATGATCGTAGATCCAACTAAATGCTTTCCCCGCTAATTTTAAGAGCTGCTGGTTTTCTGTTCACTGTGGAGAAAAAGAGCACTCGCGTTTAATGTGAGGAAAACACGACAACAAGCAGTGCTTCTGTGCACCGCACGGAAGAAGAACATCAAAGCAGTGAGTCCAGTTTAATCTCTATAGTACCAATTTACAACAAAGTGTTTTATATAGTAAAGACCCTAAAATGATCAGATACCCTGTAAGCAAACATTTGGTGACAGTGGGAAGGAAGAACTGGCTTGGTGTGTGGAGAAAGAGAAGAGAACAAGGACAAAACACAGCCTGCAGAACAGAGAAGACAAATGTTAGAGGTGTGTAAATGGAACAGTTGTGGAAGGAGGTGAGTGGAGAAGCAATGCTCAGCGCATTATGCAAAATCCCCCGGCAGCCTGAGCCCACAGCAGCATAACTGAGGGATGATTCAGGGTTACCGGATCCGGCCCTAACCGCAAGCTTTATCAAAAAGTAAAGTTTGAAGGCTAATTTTAAAAACAAAGAGGGTGTCTTTCTCCTGAACTCAAGCTGGCGGCTGGCTCCACAGGAGACTTTAAATTCTGGATTTAGCACGGATCCAATGAAGAGAAGCCGATGTGGAAGAAATCTGATCAGTCTCTCGAGTCCCCGTCAGTACATTTTAGATCAGTTGAAGGCTTTTCAGGGAGCTTTCAGAAGAACCTGATAATCCATCTGAGACGGGATGTTTCTAATTCTGGCAATATTGTACAGATTTATACACACTGCTCAAATGAATTAAAGGAACTCTGAAAACACATCAGATCTCAATGGGAAAAAGTCATGCTGGATAGCTACACTGATATGGACTGGGTAATGTGTTAGGAATGAAAGGATGCCACATGGTTTGATGGAAATGAAAATTATCATCCTACAGAGGCTGAAAAAATGATGCAGCAGACGAACATTTTGCTGAAATTTCATTGCAGCAACTCAAAATGGTCCTCAGTAGTTTGTTTGGCCCCCACCTGCTTGTATACAAGCCTGACAAGGTCGGGCTCCTAATGAGACAACAGATGGAGTCCTGGGGGATCTCCTCCCAGATCTGGACCAGGGCATCACTGAGCTCCTGGACAGTCTGAGGTGCAACCTGGCATCATCAGATGGACTGAAACATAATGTCCCAGAGGTGTTCTGTTGGGTTTAGACCAGGTGAGTGTGGGGGCCAGTCAATGGTATCAGTTCCTTCATCCTCCAGGAACTGCCTGCATACTCTCGCCACATGAGGCCGGGCATTGTCACGCACCAGGAAGAACCCAGGACCCACTGCATCAGCGTAGGGTCTGACAGTGGGTCCAAGGATTTCATCCTGATACCTGATGGCAGTCAGGGTGCTGTTGCCGAGCCTGAAGGGGACTGTGTGTCCCTCCATGGATATGCCTCCCCATCACTGACCCACCACCAAACTGGTCATGCTGAACGATGTTACAGGCAGCATAATGTTCTCCATGGCTTCTCCAGAAGTTTTCACATCTGTCACATGTGCTCAGGGTGAACCCGCTCTCATCTGTGAAAAGCACAGGGTGCCAGTGGTGGACCTGCCAATTCTGGTATTCTATGGCAAATTCCAGTCAGGCTCCACGGTGCCAGGCAGTGAGCACTGGGTTGTTTCTGTCTCTGGTTGTTTGGTCAGAGACATTCACACTGTGGCTACTGGAGGTTTTTTGTAGCTCTGGCAGTGCTCATCCTGTTGCACAAAAGAGCAGATACCGGTCCTGCTGATGGGTTAAGGACCTTCTACGGCCCTGTTTGGTTCTCCTAGAGTAACTGCCTCTCTCCTGGAATCTCCTTCATGCTCTTGAGACTGTGCTGGGAGACAGAGGAGTTGGGCTACCTGTGCAACCTCTGTAGGGTGACACTGACCCTAGCCAGATGCAAAACCAGTCGGAAAAGACGAGGAGGGAAAAATGTGAGTGGCCTCCGCCCGTAAAACCATTCCTGTTTTGGGGGTCGTCTCATTGTTGCCCCTCTAGTGCACCTCATGTTAATTTCACTGATTAAAACCCCCCTCCGCTACTTAACTGAATCAGTGTCCACCACATCACTCCGTTGGTTCTCGCTCCACCACTGTAAAATATCTTGCATAATGTTATCATTTCAGTAGATGTGGTTTGCTTCAGGACTTTTTTTTGAAAAGCCTGGTTATTGTGAACACTGAGGTTTTTCTACTATTGCTACTGAAACTACAGCCTGTTCAGGGGAAACGGCATTTTGCGAGTGCCGTCCATACTGAGATTGCGGCGAGGAAAAGTGTCTCCTGCCACGTCTGCTGTCCTGTCCTTGTTTTACCTTCCTCACATTATGTCAAACGAAATGTTTTCAGCAGAGATCTCCAGCAAAAACATTCAGCATGGACACCGACTCTGCCAAAGCCACAGCGTTCTGTGCTTCCCTGTGCAGGTGACACTAAACAGCGCTGACTGCCGAATCCTGTGACCTTAGATTCTGCTTATTTACCATAATGTCATGATGCTTATTTTAGTAACAATACTGTATTTTTTTTTTTAGCTACAAGTATGAATACCTTGGGCTTCCAATACAAAATGCGATGAGTTCAGCAGATATGAAGTACAGAAGTCTGTATAACATGTATCGGGAGAGGAAGCCAGAGTGCATACCTTCCCTGTGTATCATCTCCTCTGGAGCTGATGTGTAAGCTGGAGACAGTTAATGCATCACACCCACATGCACAGCAAATGCACTTAGAACAGTGCTTGAAAAACGACTTGTTCAAAAGCAGCGAAACCGCTGCTGGTTTTTATGAGGTGTGCTGCGTCATTTGTGCTTGGCTTCTATTTTGAGTCATTTTATAGCCGTCTCAAAGCAGAGGCTGCGGTCGATGTGTGTTAACTTCACTTTGTTAGGCTTTATAAGTCTGACACTCGACGTGACAATGGGGTTTTTACCCAGAGGGGTCGAGGTGACACCATCCGTGGTTCGGCTTTCGTTCCACTCACGCATACTTCTGTTTCTCTTGTCGTGGTACTCGTTCGCTTTAATCGTGACGGCTTGGTTTAAGCTTAGGTTAAAGTTAGGGTAAAGTAGTCTTAAGAAAGTTAGTCTAACGTCCTCTGAAGCGATGGAAACGCGCGTGTGTGTGTGTGTGTGAACACGTGCAAACAGCCGGTCCTTTCAGTGCCGCCCCTCCCCTCTGATTACTGTGACTTCATGTTTGGGTTTTAGGCCGGTTGGCCCTGCGTGTGTGTTATATATAGAACACATTTGGGAGCGTTTAGTGTATCTGTGCGTACAGTCTGTGTCTTCTGCCTCCTGCATGTACTGGGGGTTTCCTGATTTGATTGCTCATACACATTACACAGCAGGGTGGGCGAACCAACCACCAAGAACACACTGTTTCGTGGTCTGTATGTCATACACACACACGCACACACACACACGGAAGGAGCCGTGAGTAAAGGCTTTGGTCTGCATAAACACCAGTTCCATTAGACGTCAAGCTACCCCCATCAAACCTCACACACTTGTTCCCAGCACTTTGGACTTTTGGAGCTCATTATCACTGCAGTGGTTCTATGAGTTTTAACAGCTGATTTACTTTCAAGGGGAAATTAGAGCGAATAAACAAATATTATCTCATTGAATCTGACTAATGTGTCTTCCTTCCTCCAGACAATGACAAGCCTATGAGGGGTCTTCGTCAGGAGGACCTGGTGAACCAGGATCTGATCACAGAGCTGAGGAAAGAGTTTGGTATGACATATGATGAGTTCTACATGGTCCTCACAGACAGTGACATGAGAGTCAAGGTAGGGACTTACTCTTTCCAAACAGTATAGTAGCAGCATGTGAAGGCTGTAGCTCTGTAGTATAGTGACTTGCACGTGAAAGATCCCAGCTTCAGTCCCAGGAGGAGACATAATCCCTTGGGAGGTGCATCAGGAATCTGCCAAATCAAACATACAGAGGTACCTGCTGTGGTGACCCCTGGTGAATAACGGGGCTAGTATGTGACGGCGAGGCCTGTGTTATAACAGAATGGCCATGATTTGGAGATCACGTGCCTTGTTGCAAACTTAAATTAGTGCAGTGCCAATTTGGGGAACATGTGATCCACATTATTTATTTTCAGATCTAAAATTTAAAGATATCCCCTAAATGCGCCACATTCAGGCATATTTTTGGCATTCCATTCGGTGCTCAACTGAGATACCAAATGTTCAAATATATATATGATTGTGGGATTTGTATTTGTATACTCCATATAGATGTTGGCACTCAGAGTGCCCTAGGCAATGTTTATGCAAAGTTTCATCAAGATTGGTCCACTCGTCCAGGGGAAGGGGCACATGCATACATACACATTCTGCAATCATTATAGTAGATGGAGAAGAGCAGTGGTCCTAATATGAAACCTTGGGGCACTCCTTTGGATACTAGAAGAAACAAGGAAGAAGACCCAGCAAAGCAGGCACATCGTGTTCTAGCTGTGTTAAAGATCCTCCTGGGACGTATCTTTTAAAGAAGGGGTCTCAAACTCGCGGCAAGTGGGCCGCATCCGGCCCCGCCCCCTACTTCCGGTCCGCGAATTGATGTCAAAATATTTGGCACTTTAAGTTACTTTTTTGCCATTTCGCTAACTCCTCTTAATTGGAGGGGGAAGAGAAATGTCAAAAAAGTAACTTAAAGGGCCAAATAGTCTTATATTTTTTACGTCAAATCGCGGACCGGAAGTAGGGGGCGGGGCCGAATGCGGCCCGCGAGCCGCGAGTTTGAGACCCCTGCTTTAAAGGATTCAGTCCCTGAATTGTGAAGGACCTTTTAAATATGCTGCGATATTTTAAGAGTGAGGATTTGAATAATACTTTTCCTCAAAACAGAAAGTATTTGTCCTTTTCCATAATCCTGACTAATACTTTTTAAACAGCCTTGATTCACAGCACCGCTGCTGGTCCTCTCCCAGTATTCACGGATTCACGGCTCATCTGCCTACACTTCTATTTTCTGTCCTCATATTGCAAACATGGTGTTTTCACTAAAACACTGTTTTAATTCACACAACATGACATTTGCTCAACATCTGTGTATAAGAGCGTGTGTGCATGCGCCAGGATAAATCACCGGGCTGTTTTCGGACGGATTCATCAAAGAGGCCAGTGTTCACATCCTCTGCTGTCGGCAGCGGAGACAGAGCGGTCTGTGAGTGTACAAGGATGTGGGTGTGTGTGTGTGTGTGCGCGCGAGGCAGAAAAAGGCCAGAGAGCGCGGTGGAGGGAAAGGTGTGAAAGAACAGCAGCTATCCCGAGGAAGGTGTGAGAGTGCGTTACATTTTCATGCATGTTTCAGATGTTCGTGCTGTGACCAGTTGGGATTAAATGGGATTACTTGGTTTTGCTTTATGCTGCTTCCCAGAAGTTGTTATAGAGAATGGTTGGGATGTGGCAAAGGCCGAACCACATTTACTAACATGCTCAAACTTCATTTAATCACTTTCTTGGAAGGAGTTTCGCCATTGTTTCATGCTGTGGATTTCTATTTCAGTATCCACTGTGCTGTTTTGTTTTTTTTCTTCTTTTTGTCAACAGAGATTTTGATTTATTTGTTCTGTGGCTTCACCTCAAACTCAACCTTTGGGTGATTATGGCTGGTTCTTGTCAATGTTTTTTTTTTTTTTTCCAGCAATCCTACGAGGTTCCCATTGCCATGAAGGCTGTGTTTGAGTACATCGACACCTTCTCCTCCCGAATCCGAGAGATGGAGCAGCAGAAGAGAGATGGGGTGGTCTGCAAGAAAGAGGACAAGCCCAGGTCGTTGGAAAACTTCCTCTCCAGGTAAGGCTTCCTGTTTGAACACGCTGCACAGGTGTGTGGATGTACAAACATTAAAGACTTCTTTTCTGAGAAAACAATTGGAGAAACTGCCAGCGGGAATTCGCTGGCATTCTGCCACATCAGTGAGATCAACCAATGAGCTCGGGTGATAAAGCCTGTATGCAAAAAGATGGATAGAGCAAACGTAGCATCGTGCATTGCAACTTTTAGCTTAAAAATAATATGCACAAGCCATACAGGATCCACCTCCATAGCTGAAGTGGTTTACCACCTATACAGGACGGCCCTGGCCTTCCTGTATAGGTGGCGCCCCCGGGATCTATGTAGTTAGAATTACTGGGTGTAGTTAGAATTACTGGGTGGTCCCATCAGGCTGTGTCCACTTCAGTCAAATATCAGTTGCTTTGCTCTGCAGTCAGCTGGACCACAATTAAATAATTCTGAGCAGCATTTGGCAGACGGCAGCAGGCTGTATGCGTGTGTTCCATGAAGATTAAAAGTAACAAAAACCCGTGCCATTCCTCAAGGCTGAATCATTTCAGTCACATTTTTTTTTTCCTGAGACATCTAAAGCACACAGGCTGTCTTTTGTTGCCATAGAGACCTGAATTCCACCCCCCGAACACAGCGCAGCGCTCTGGCAGGTTTTTGACCATAATTCGGGGTTGTCACCCTCTGGCAGTAATAGGGGGAATATGTAACACACAAGCACAAACTCCTTGTCTTGGTGCAGAGCTCTCACTGCGTGACCAAAGTGCCACTTAAATCCAGGCTCAAATTTTCTTTGATTGCAGGTTCCGATGGAGACGTCGCCTGTTCATCATCTCCGCTCCCAGCGACGAGGAGTGGGCCTATCAGCAGCAGCTCTACGCCCTGAACAGCCAAGCCTGCAATCTGGGTGAGTCACCAGAATTAAACCGTTTTCACTTGTCGGAGGTCAGTTCAGTTGCTAAAAGCTCAGCTACGTTCACTAGCCAGTCTCTTAATTGAGTCTCTGCTGTTTGGCGCTGCGTGGGTGGAGTGGGTTTTTTCCTCCAAAAACTGCTGTCTGCCGCAACCAAAAGCAAATCTATAAGAAACAAAGTTGAAGGCTGGAAAATCAGTGCGCTAAAAGATGCTCTAAAAGTCCGCAAAGCTGAGGTGAGCCACAGGTACCTCCATGCAGGATCAGTGTAACAGTTGTTGTGCACTGTTACCTGTTCATTCAGTGTTGCAGCAGCTTCATCCATCCAGCCAAAGCGCTGGCTGACCAGCCATTGTGTTCTTAAGTAAGAGTAGCTGCCACTGGATTTATATTTGCCTTGTCTTTATCTCATGCTCACTCTTCCTAAATGGTAAACTTTGAAAGTGCTTTCCTACTCTGAGCACTTTTTAACTACAAGCCTCATTCACCCACTCACACTGCAATGGATGCATCGGGGGCAACAGTATCTTGCCCATGCAGACTAGAGTAGCCAGGAATCTAACCCCTAACCCTTCTGATTGGTAGATAGCCCACGCCGCCTCCTGTTCCTGCAAGCCAGAAAGTACAAAGCGTCCCTGAAAGAGGACATTTTTATTAAAGTGAGCACAGGGTAAAACATGGCTGTGACGATTGAGACCAACAGAATAGATGTTTATTTCATGCTGACGGTCTCTTCACTCAGGCCCGTGTCCTGTCTCTGCTCATGAAAACTGAATGAAAAAGCAGATTACAAGGAATGTTTTTTTTGTTTACTGCAACTCCCCAGATATTGTGTGTCTATTTATGCGTGTGTTAACGCGTGTGCACCAGAGGATGTGCAGAAGGATCCCAGATGACAAAACGGGCAAAGAACTGCACTGTAAGCATTTTTCCTCCCGTGGCAGGGGCCTTTTCAGCCGGCCAGTTAGTCAACTTTTCCACAGTTACTTGAAAGTTATTACCGCACATCTCAAAAAGAGGCATTTATCTCAACTTTGCAAATCTCAACAACCTGACGTGCGTGACAGGTTTATGGAAGATAAGTGTAAACTTGAAATAGCCCACGGTGAACTTTCCTTCTCAGTGGAACCAAATAAATGCTGTCAGCAGGACTCTCTACCCAAGACGACCCTCGCGCTCCAGTCTTGTTTGCACGCGTTCAAGATTTCGGGCATTTCTTCCTGGCTCCGTGTGTGTGGAAGAAACATTTAAATGTATTTCACATTTTTGAGATTGACTTTTGCACGGTTCAGGAAGAAATGCTTAACCAGAATTCAGTAAGTTTGCTTAGACTGGACTATCTAACTACGCTTTGTAATAGGAACATTTTCTGAAGCTTAAATGGTGTAAGTGACCACTTCGAAAGTTTATTATTGTTTTAAAAAAAAGGGACAATTTATTAACATTTGCAACTGCGTAACTGAAATACTACACCGCAAGTCAGGTTGTTTCTTTGTAGCAAGCCATCACATCTGCATTGCATGAGTAAACAAGATGACGAGGAATCTTTGCTGGCCCTTAGAAAGATGGCGTGTCTGCTCTGGCGTTGCGTATCTATAGCCATCTTTTATATACAGTCTGTAGTTCTGCAGCAGTCATCGTGATTGGACCCAGAAAGAAGCAGCATGGGAGGCACGGAGGGGATGTATTCAAACCAGAGCAATTTCTTTTTACAGACTTGCAATGATGAAAATATTTTTACTAACAGCTTGTTGCTGATCGGTAAACCGTTAACAGATTATTTAGCATTTGTTCTAGCTTATAAACCTCTCATGAAGTATAATTCAGTGGAATGTGGTACCATTCATCTGTATGAGGGTACACAGTTTTTCTCTAATTTAAGTCAGATGATTGAAGAAAAAAGCTTTTCTTGCTTTATCAGCAGGTCCAGTTTAGGTCCTATTGGGACTTTTTTTTCCCCTGATGTGTTGCTCTTGGCTGGGTTACTACCCAGGGCTGCCCCCTCCCTCCCTCCCTGCCCCAGACAAAGGCCTGTCCTGCTGACTGGGCTGAAGGCCTGAGAGGTTTGATCCTGGTATTCAGCACTTGGCGCTCACCAAGTGAAGCCAGCGTTCTCCTGTGTTTAATGTGGGCTTTCTCGCTTCAGAGGAAACAGCTTTTTGGCAGGCATTTCCAGACCACCATCACATTCTCTTCCCTTTACCTAGAACCAGCGCTTAGGACGGTTCCAATAACAAATAAACCACCACAGTAACAATCGGCCTGAGTAAGCAGAGAGACTGATAAGTAACAGTTGGTCGGCACATTGCTGGCATAGCGTTCTCATTTGAAGTCCTGCTGTTATCTGTCTAAGATATGTTTGCCTCTAATTCTAATTTCTTGTCAATAATGGTTGCCATGGTGACACAGGCCTGAGGCACATCGCCATTCTGAAGTTGGTTGGCACGGAGTTGCCAGATATGGGCGGGGTCTTGGAACTCTATCCTATCAATGGTAAGAATTTTTAATATATACTAATGAACATATATAGTTTATTATACTGTATATATTTTCCTTATACAGGTCTGAACTCCAACCAAGATCCAAGTCAGTTACACACACACAAAAAAATAAATAAAAACTTTAATCAGTGCGGTAAAGAGAATCTGAAACTCAAAGGTCCACTTACTGTTCCAACAGGAATAATTTCAGTACAGTCTCACAGTTGGTCAGCAGGACCTTTTATACCAGTGACTTTACTGGGCAAACACAAATGTGAGGTTGGATTGTGCAAGACTTTACAAACTAGAGCTGCTCAGTGTGGCGAGTTGCTGCAAATGTCAAATAAGGCTGCAAGAGGAAAATGTGGCTGTGCTCTCTCTCTCTCTCTCTGTGTGGTGAAATCGTACTGTGTTCCTAACTGGAATCTCTGGTCCATCCAGGGAGTGCGACCGTGGAGCGTGAAGGGCTCTCAGCTACCCTTGTGAAGGACATGAGAAACTACTTCCAAATCAGCGCAGAATACTTCTCCATGCTGCTGGTGGGAAAGGATGGCAATGTTAAGTCCTGGTACCCCTCGCCTATGTGGTCCATGGCCATCATCTATGACCTGGTAGACTCTATGCAGCTCCGCAGGCAGGAGATGGCCATCCAGCAGTCGCTTGGTATGCGCTGCCCTGAAGACGAATACGGTGGCTATGGCTACCATCAACACGGATACGAACACGGTTATCAGGACGGCTATCACCAGGGGTATGGTTACTAATACAGTAGGTGTGTGCTAGCCAGTGATGCACGCCGCCCTGCAGCTGGTCCTTGGTGCTATCTTCCTTTGACCCATAACCTTTCCCATCTTCCACCAGGCAGTTGTCACAGATGAATATTTTGTAGCACGTAGAGAAAGGAAGGAAACTGCTTTCACATATCCAGTTCTTTAACATTCACTATATAGCATAGTACGCATTATAATTAGCAGTCACATCTGGTTAGTCAGTAAATATGTGGATGAACCTGGAGGTTCAGAGTTGGGTTATGTACTTCAGTTTTTGTCTTTTTTCTTTTTACTTCAAACATTAGTACATCATCTGTCATCTTCACTGGGTCAAACTTACATATTCAGATTCTCAGCACACACTTTGATTTTGTAGATAATAGGAAACATATTTATTGGACATCTGTTGCGTTTGAAGTGCAGTTACCAATAATATTTTAAAAAGCGTCACATTATTTCTCTTTTGTAAAGTTTCTGTTGCTATACATTGTGTGTATTTATACTCTGTTTCTATATGGCTATATGAAAATAAACATTTGTTTAATACCAGGGTCTTTGCACTGCTTGTCTAACTTCTAGTGGAAATGCACTGCAATAATCTTTTGAGATACATCTCCCCCTAGTGGCTAAATATTGTAAAACTGGAGAAATATTTTTCTGCATATTTTACTTGACATAAAATGATTTAAACAACCTTATCATCTCTACAATAGCTTCAGACCTTCTCAACTTATCATCCCCTCTATACAGTCACAGTAACAAACACATTCTGTGAGTAATAATGATGGAATCAATTAACTTTATATTATATACATTATATATTGGATTGGATATACAGTGAAATACATTTCACCGTGCATTGTACTGTGTAT
The DNA here is from genome assembly GCA_034780415.1 of Cichlasoma orientale. Classification (NCBI taxonomy): domain Eukaryota; kingdom Metazoa; phylum Chordata; class Actinopteri; order Cichliformes; family Cichlidae; genus Cichlasoma; species Cichlasoma orientale. The sequence goes on along the minus strand of JAVDPK010002672.1, from coordinate 31,356 downwards.
AACTGCATGGGACAAATAAACCTTATTTTATACACACACTGTAGCTGAAATTGCAAAAAAAAAAAATGCTGGTTCTGATAGAAAGGTGTCAGAGTACACAGTGTGTACAACTCGTGCTCCTCAAACCACACATATATAGACAGACCCGCACGCACCAAAAGCTTGGGCTTCAGACTGCTCGACGGTCTCTTTCTGATCATTTTTTTCTCTTGGTTCTGTAATATAGTCGTGTGATGCGAACATGTGTGAATTTCCACCCACCTGCTGTTTAAACCTTCTATTAGGAGGAGCAGCCAATCAGAAGAAAGCGAGCTCAAAGGGACCTGAGAAAGGAGCTAAAACAGTTTAGGCCAGAGTGTGAACTGACGGGCTGCACTAACGCCCAATGTATGATAAACCAGCCTTAATCTGAACTATCAGGCATGCAGATACTCTAGTAGAGTAAAAGAATAAAAATACAGCGTTTGAGAAGAGCAGCTGATACCCTTTAAGTTGTCCTCTAGAAAACCTTCTCAGTACAACTTAAATGTATATAAATTTCTGACCAAGACAATAATTGTGGTGTATTACTTGGATATCAGTAAAACACATAACTTGCTATTTATTTTGCAAAAAAAATCACTCACACAAGGATTTTATGGCACAAACAATCTTCAGAGAAAGTTTCATAGGTTAACAAGAACAATATTCAAGCCTCAAGTACGAGAAGCAGGAGCCAGCTTGTTGTGCTGTCTGACAGTCGGGCATTAGCGGTCGATTATGCCAATACCGCTCATTCTGGCTCTGAAAATAAAGTGCAATGAAAATAATAGTCCAGAGGCCAGATGTATAAAACATTAAATTATATTTTTTCTGTTTGCACAGAACGTATTGTGTACTAAATGTCTGCTCCTATTATTTTTGGCTATTTTGGATCTTCTAAAAAGCTGAAACTCCACATAATGATCTGCTGTCCTTTTGCTGCTTCTCAGTGTCTGATTAGTATTTTTTTTTCCCTTCGTTCTGAACTGAAGAGTCAGTAGCATCTATTCCTTTTTCTCCTTAAGTAGATTTTCTTCTGTCTCCCGTCAGGAATTGAGATCACCAAATAAAAGACATTTCCTCTTCAGTTCATTACCATGCAAAATAACGTAAGCTGTAATTTCATATGCAGTTAAGGGAGTTTCAACTTCGATCCATTGCTGAACAAGGCCCGTGCACGTGCCTCGAGTTTGATTAAGAAAAAATACAACCATGTACACTTAGCGCATATGTTATCTATACATCTGGCCCATGATAAGTGTGTAAATTCCCAATACATGAACACTGCTGAGCCTATAGTGTGTGGATTTGCGCTGGGCTGTCTTCCACAGTATTTTAATACACTCTGTGGTCATCATAGTTTGAAGCAATACTTCAACTGCAGCTTCTGGTCCTTAAACTTCCATCTCCAGCGAGCAGTCAAATAGCAGCATAGACACATCAGGAATCATGTAAAGAAATTCACTGTCCATAAAGGAAATCCAAACTGGCAAAGGCAGTAGCAGTAAGTTTCCAGCAAGCATATTTGCTGGAACTCCCCACATATGAATGACAGCAATCATACACAGACAGGCTTGTTTTCAGAATATATACAGTCTACGTGTCCGTCACATAATCCATCAACAGCGTCAATCACTGTTTACCTGCTGACCGGCATTCAAATAAATGCTTTCACAGACAGTTTGTGACGTGTTACATCCAGTCCGTTGTGCAGTTTGACAGCAACAGCAAAGATGTGGAGCGTCTTCTCTCTCGCGGGTGAGCTGTAGCATTACTACAAGGACTCCTCGTCAGATTCACTGTCTGCATTTGGCTTTGTCAGGAGCTCCAGCTCCTCTCCGTCCTACAACACAAAGCAATGAACAATGCATGCGAAGTGGGTCAAATCCAGTGGACAAATCTCCAGACGCAGTTATTTTAACATTAACAAAAAATAACTTTCCACACTGTCTTCAAAAAGTGGTGGGGAGTATTTACTCCCTGGAAAACACAGAGGGGAAATGCCTTGCATTTTAAAGCCACATCTGCTAACGCACAGTTTATTTTTGTTAGTGTTCGAGCGGAGAAACAAAGATCTGAAAACTGGTATTTCACATGAATTACTAGGTAATGCATGTGAAATATCACTGGGGATGGAAAGAAATTCCAGGATGGTGTCCCCAAAGAGTACTGTACTGTTAAAATAGCTTCTTCCTTCAAAATCCACTTCACTACTAATGGAATTATGTGAGGTAAGGATCCAGCACGAGCCTGAATGCTATTTTCATAGCAGGGAATCAGGTTTCCTCATGCACTGAAGAAATCACATTACAGAGAAACAAGAGCCAAGTTTCCTGCAGAGCACTTGGTATGTGGGTGGGAGGAGAGGAAGTGGATATACATCTGGGTTAGGTGAGTGAAGCTGTGTGAGGAAAAGGAGTGTGTGGGCTTATGTGCATGACTACTGAGGATTTGTGGTCTGTCTCCTACCCCTCTGGACCTCTCGAACACCTCCCCGTTGATTACCCGCAGTTTTTCTCGCTGCAGGCTGTATTCCAGGTCCTTGGGCCGGCTGGCGTTGTAGATAAAGATGGCCAGCAGGACCGTGGGTGCCTGAAGGAAGAAGTCCAGCGAAGGGTGGAAGTCAAAGAGGAAGAGGGACAGGCCTGTAACCAGAACAGTGGTGATCTGGCCGGTCAGCACATGGAACATGTTGTCTCTGAATTTTAAGATGAAGGCTACAGACAAACCCAGGGCAGCTAGGGAGAACAAAGAGACGAGTGTGAGTTCTTCAAATGCACACGACACATTTCTGAGCACAGTCATACCTCTAGACAACCTGACAAGCTGAAATTGTAATTTCAATGGCCTTCCTGTTTCCTAATGGAAACACAATGGTGGTCTGTAACATTTTGGGGAAAATGCTAATTTTTAAATAACTATTCCAGGTAATATGAAGCTACATCCAGCAGCTGGCTTAGCTCAGCTTAGCATTGAGACTAGAACCAAATAACCTGCCAGGTTTTGTTCACAGGCATAAAAAACTCATCTACCAGCAGCTTACATGATCACAAATTAAGATGATTTTGTCTGTAAGTGATACAAAGTAGTAGTTCTACATGCGACTGTCTTTTTTTAGCTCCTTTATTTAAGCCCGCTTTCTTCTTATTGGCGGCCCTGCATCTGAGGTTCTACAAACAGAATTGGGTGCTGCACCATCACTGCCGCTGACGGCTGTGGCATCTTTCAGCAGGATGATGCGCCCTGCCGCACAGCAAAAAAGCTTCAGGACCAGTTTGAGGAGCACAACAACAAGTTTGAGGTGTTGACTCCAATCCATAGATCTCAATCGAAGCGAGAATCTGTGGGATGTGCCGGAGGTTAAAAAACGTGTTTACAGTATGAGCAGTTGTCATTATTCCAACATTACTCACCAGTGACCAGCACCAGGCCCAGGGAATAAATGTTATGTCCATGGAGGAGACCACAGTGCACGGTGAGGCCTCGTGCCTCACTGCTGAGCCCAAGAGTCAGACCATTAAACACCACACCAAAGGCATACCTAAAACACACGCAGCAAAGGACTGAGGTTAGCATTAAAGTTATCCATGTGCCTTCTGCTTTCCTATTTTCTTCATAAGCTGCTTCTCACAGTTTACTGTTCTGTATGAAGATGCTTTCGGTGAGCTGATCTCCTTCTTTGAGAATCTTCTCGTTGTAGATGTTGGCCATGGCAGAGATGAAGCACTGGAGGAGGAGCAGGATTTGACCCACACCCAGAGTTTGAAGCTTCGCCACTACTTTGTCCCTCCAGGCCTGGCCGGGCAGGGCCGATGCCCATGATCCACTGGCACTGCGAAAGAGCAAAGATGTGAAAAAGGGGGGAGTGTATTTAAAGTAATGTGTTATTGCTTCCTATGTGTCTCACATTATTTCACCTTAATCTTTTTTTTTTTATCAAATGAATGTAATAAGTTGCAAAAGAAATGCTCAGGAGTTCCCAAAGCCCACTGTGGCTTTTAGCTTACAGAATACAGCTTTTCTCAACTCAGCAGTCAAAAACACAAATCATTTTCCATCTAATATTACAAATGTGACAGATGTGTCAATGAGCATGAAGAGCAATATCAATATATTTTAACAACATAGTGAATGAATCTTTAACACTTTCTATTTTAATTTGTTACGCTATCTAACTGAATCTAATGAGTTTATGTGTGCATTTATGCTCACTGGGCGTGTATTGTTCTGTGTTGTGCTGCTGCCCATCTTGGTCTGAACACTCCCACAAGAGACTTTAAGTATCTGAAGTTCTATCTTCTGGTTAAATAAGGGCTAAAAGTTCGTGCATGCCTCACATTACCTGCTGTTCCTCATCTGCTCCAGAAGCTGAGTGTAGAGGAGGCAAGAGTTGGAGGGGGTGGAAAGTGGGTTTGAGTGGAGACTGGGAACAGCTATTGAGTTCTGCTTGCCTCCTGATCCTGTTGTCAAGGAAACGATGGACAGGAAGAGAATAACCAACGCTGCCCACTGAACCCAAGACAGGCGCCTCCTACAGGAAAAAGCCAGAATAAAAGCTTAATCTATTATCTCATGATACAGTAATAAAAACAGCAGCCTGGAGATCAAATTAATTGTGACTGCTTTAGTGTACTGAGACAAGCAAAACACATTCAGTGTTCTACAGTAAAAACAACTGGACAGCAGGAAAGAACTTCTCCTCAAGAGACCACACAAAAAATATTAGCAAAATATCACCTCGCAGTCTGTAATCGAACATAAATACCATCCTTCTGAAGAACAGAACATTACAGAAGGGTTAAATGAGCCACTTACTTCAGAACTATTCTGAAGAGTACAGCTGTGGTCAGAATGACAAAGTTGGAGAACAGCACCGCCATAGCCTGGGAACGAGGAGAGGAACAGCAGACTCAGAGATGCAACAGCTCAGCACATTCTGACAGCATCAAACACACTGCCTTGGCCAGGACATTGTGCAAATGCCAGTCTGATATGAAAAGGTAAAATCTACATTCAGATAACAAGTAAACTGCCAAATGAAACTTGGACGTTAACAATGTTTGAATAATTGGGAGTCCAGGCAACAAAACCTTCCGTCTAGCAGCTATCGTTTACCACATGCCTTATCTGTACTAACCGGCTGCAGGTAGCTCATAACATAGAAGATGATGAGGTTGTCGAGAAAGTAAAGGAAAGCGGGGACGGCCCACTTCAGGGAGCTGAGGAAGGAAGAGGTGGAGGTACGGCCCAAATCTCTGCATGATCGGCCCTCTGAAGCAACAAAAAGAACACAGAAAGAAAGAAATAATAGTATCCAGGTTACAGATCACTTCCTGTGCTATTTGCATGGGTGAAAATTGTGTTTAGAACACAAACAGGTCAGTTTGTGATGGCTAATTCAACTGACCTTTAACAGTTGACCTTACTCCACCTGGCCATCATTCTGCAACCTGTCCCTTATAGAATTCATTAGTTTAGTTTTTTTAGTGCCTTCTACCATCTACGTTACCAGGTATATTCAAATCATTACTGAAAGGTGTAATTCCAACAGGCAGCCCCACCTATGAAGGATAAGCTAAGAGGTGCATTCCCAAAATTCTGTGACTCTGCTCATCATAATGTTGCTTCCAGCATGGCAGCTATTTTCACATAGTTCTCTGGAAGTCCTGTCATGACAACCTTACACATCTGTAATGCGCCATGTCCTTCCCCAATATTCCTCAGTAAAACTGCGGATTCCCAGTCTGAGCCTAGTGAAGGAAGAATTTTAAAAAAAAAAAGAGCACGCTCAGGTACACACGCATGATGTGACACCATGAGACACTTTGGGCTCTTCTAGTGAACTCCTGTTTGATCTCTGAGTAGCAGCCGGAGAAACAGCTCTTTCCACTAATAATGCTCCTCAATGTGAAAGTTGGGCCAGTTTGTCAGAAACTTTTGCTCTCTGTGCAGGTTTGAGGTGAAAACGTAGGTACACAAATGAAGTGATAAGAATGGAACATTCAAGGAGGTTCACAAGGACACAACCTCGAGGAAAAGATCAGCCATATTTAACTGTTATGTTTTATTTAAATGTGTTTATTTTTATGGGCAAACTCGCAGGACTTGTAATCACACTGCTAACATGCAACATTATCCTATTTTCTTTATAAGTACTTGCACTAAGTAGCTTAACCAGAGCTCTGAAATTGAGATTTGACATGAAAGCAGAGTATTTCAAAAAGCCGATCACAACCAGGGTACACACGGTGACATCGATGTTTACCTCGGACTATGACCCTAACTGCCATAACCAGACAGAAGAGCAGCTTAAGAGCCTCAGCGAGCAGATTGACAGATGCAGGGAGGAAGTCATATTTGTTTTCTGCAAATAGAACAAAAGTACAGAAACACACTCAACAAGCTGCCAACACTTCATTATAATACACACCAGAAAAATTAACAGATTGTCACTGTTTTAAAATGTGAGCTGATCTGATGAGATGCTAAACAAATCTTTGTATCGCTCTGTGAAAACAGTTTTAAAAGTGTGTGTTTATTGACAGGCAATCACCAGCATTGGCAGACAATTTGAGCAGTAGGATGCGGCTGGTCCCCAGTGTTACAAAGCCCAGCCCGAGAGCAAGAGTGTAGGCTGATGAGCGGGTGCACAGCCTGGGGCACGAGGGACAGCACACCATGGCTGGGACTGGAAATGGATACAACCAAACCTGCTGGAATACATTAAAATGCACGCAAATAAACACATACACACTCAGAGACACATACACATGCCAAAGAAATTTTACCATTGTTGTATGTCTATCTGAAAAGCCTAGGATCATCATTTTAAACAGGATATATATGTAAACTGTATCTGTATTCCGACTGTATCTATTTTTACCTCTGCAATAGTGCTACTGGAACTTTAATTTCCCTGACGGAACCCTCCCAAAGGGATTAATAAAGTTTTATCTAATCTAATCTAATCTAAACTAAAACTTGCAGAAAGTATTTTGGAAAATGAATCAAATTTGGGACACTGAAAACAACACTGCAAGTTCATTTGGTTATAAATCACTCCATAAACCATAACAGAGCATCCACTATGTTTTACAGATGGCTGTAGACACTCACTCATGACTTTCTCTACACATACTGATGATGATTTGAACCAAAAGTTTCTAATTTGGAGCCACCACTCAATAAGCCCTGTCGCTACAGATTTTCAGCCCAGTTCTTGTGTAATTTGGTATACCACAACCTTTTCTTCCTGTTTCCCTTCCTTAAGAATGACTGTTTGACAGCCACCACTGAGACCACTTCTGACGAGTCCTTGGTGAACAGTGGATGGATTAACTGAAGTGCATCTCTCAGGTCCTGTGTCAGGTCTTTGCTGGATTTTTCCTATTTCTTAAGGACATTACTTTTTGCTCATCTGCTGTGGCTATTTTCTTTTAGGCCTGACACTTCTTCTGTCCACCAATTGTCTACTTTCCTCAGATTTTTGCATACCATGGTGCAGTGTGAACCTATGCAGAGTTTTCTGCTAACAGCTCTTTGGGACTCAACTTGCTGGTGCAGAAAAACAATTTTATGCCTGTCAAACTGTGTCATTTTTTGTAAATTCAAATAAATGAATGGGACCAAAAGTATATGTGGCAGGCTGCTAGTATTCTTGCTTTACTTTTAGTCAGCACATGACACAGTATTTCCTCTCCTTCCCCAATGCACAAGAGAAAATGTATCTTTCTGTAATCTAATCGGATTGTATCCAGACCCTGTACTATTGGTCTGATAAAACTTGCACCTTAAAGACCAAGACTTTGGTCTGATAATTAGTGCACTTTCCACTTTTTCTAGACTTAACGACCAACAAAACAAACTAATGCGAAATTAGCCAACATTTTTAATCAACATCCAGCTTTTGAGATAATTTAAACTCCACTGCTATGTCCAAAAGTTATTTATAAAACTCTGCTCAGCTCCTGAAGCTCAAAAGTAGCCTAGCTTCATTAGCCTTTTAATTGTCACGGTTCTGTGAATAAACACCGCCAATAAAAGCAACATGTTTGTTCCTTTAAATATTCAGAAATATACTTCTGAGGCCACCGTCAACAACATGCAAACAAAAGGCAGTGTTATAAATACCTACCAGTTATTCTTCTTTAGTGCAAAACACAGCTGAAACATCGCAGTTTGTCAACACCGGCGCTTCCTGGTTACTCTGCGCAAGCGTACTGCCACGTTGCGACGTCATGCAGCTCGAGCATATCGAGTCCCGTCGTGTTTCTGTACACAGAGCGCGCGCATGAACAGCAACGAGACAGGCAAAAACGGGAAAATACAGTAATACATAAATGCATGTGTAAGTCTGAGAATAGACTGAGAGTAGTTACTCGGTTCAGTGAGGCAATAGATTGGAGAAGTAAGTAGATAACATAAATAAGTAAATAAATGTCCAGAGATGTAACAATATTTCTATTGCATAAAATTTAAATAACCCAAAATGACGCGCGCCTGCACCTATTACACATAGAGTAATGTTTTCTCTGAAATTATAGCATGTTTTTATGAAGTGATCTTCCGGGAAATTCTGAGGGCAGATTAATTTACGATGTCATTTTAAACACTCACCCCACTGCACTTTTTCAGGGTCCTTCAAGCATGACTCACAGCAAAACACGTATGGTTCCAATTGCAAGAGAAAAAAATATGCAGACGTGCAGTTCATTGCCCTGGGACATAATGTTTGAACACGCAAGTGTGGGTTTGTGTATGCGCGTCAGTGGCGGATAAAGCACAGAGCAGACCTCCCTGTCAGAAGTTCTTGACTTGCAGAAGAGACCCGCTCTCACCTGGAGGACTGATCATCAGTATGAGGCTCCGTGTCTGGGCTGGAGCTTGCTGTCTCCTGCCTGTCCTGGTTCTTCTGGCTGTCCATCATGTCAAAGCAAACCAGCCTAAGGAGAGACACTACTACATTGCTGCAGTTGAGATAGATTGGAACTACTCTGGCAATGACACAAACGGGTAGGACAACGCTTCAAAATTTGATATTAAGTGACTAGAAGGGTTTTTCAATATCTGGTGACTTTATTGTTGTATTTATTTATTTATTCTATTATGTAATCACACCTTGTTAAATCAGTACTGTTCACACCTTAAAGTCTGTGCACCATTGTGTATATGTAACATGGGTATTTTCTTATGTGTGCATAATGAGTAATGTTTTGTGTTTTTCCACTCTTCCTTAGTTCTGGTCCCACCTATAAGAAAATGGTCTTTCGGGAGTATGATGAAGACTTCAGACAGGCTAAGAGTCATCCATCCTGGTTAGGTGAATGATGCATGTGGTTTATATGAGCACACTGTATGGTTTAAATTGTTAAGTAATGTTTGGGCTGTCTCCAAATTCACTTACTTGCATCATGGAAAGATGTATTTCCCAATAACTTTCCCAGAAAGGAGTTCATACGTACATGCTTGTTTTTTAAGTAGGTTTCCTTAAAGGAACTATGTAATCTGGTACTAATCAGGGATATTAGGAAGTGTTCAACTGCTAATACATTACCTTACATTACAGGAACATTACCAGAAACAGAAAATTGTGTTTCTGGATGGGCGGTGTTCCTGCTGTATTAGAGACTTTCTGAATCAGTGCTAAGAAGTGTTTAAGATGTCCTGGAGGCTCAACACTGACAGAAGACAGTCATCAGTCACTGTTGGGTGCAGCAGGGAGAAATTTACTTTATGTATTTTCAGGACACATTAGGTCATTATTCCTTTTTTGTGTCACCTGACTACTTGGCCTATGTCACCCTGAGTGTGTGTTAATGAATAAGCAGCTATCACTTGTATAGTTTTCTTAGAAAGAACTGAATAAAAAGGTGGATTCCTTCTGTTTTTACAAATGCTACATTAAAAATACATCAGCATGGTGGGAGGTTTTTTATTTCTTTCTTTCGACTTTCTCCCTTCCCCTTCCTGCGTAGTGCCAAAGTACATATTCTTTGCAGGATGGTGAAATAACAGTAACACACGAATTCCTTTCCAGGAAAGTAAGAGCAAAAAAACAATGCAGTAATAAAGGCTACTGTCATTTTATTGCAAATGTCTGCGGTTCAAATCAACAATAATTAAACAGAAAGAGTGATGATTCAGTCTGAGCGTATCCCAGTGTGCCGCAGTGCTGAACTAAAGCTTAAAAATAACACGATTCCACATAAATAAACTTGTCTGCAGGTCTCCTTGGTCCCACGCTGAGGGCGGAGGAGGGGGAGACGATTGTCGTCACTTTCAGAAACATGGCGAGCAGCTCGTGCAGCATCCACCCGCATGGGGTGGCTTACGGGAAACAGTCTGAGGGTGAGTGCCTGTTAATCCAGCTGCTAACACATGAATGCGACAGATGCAGCAGTACCGCTGCATAACACAGTCTTCCTTTCAGGGTCACTGCGGGGGCTCACGATGCCCCCTCATTGTAATAATTGCACAACATTAGCCAATACAACAAACAACTCTGTTTGTTTTCTTCTAAAATATTAACCAGGCAGGCTGATTAACAAAGTAGACAGTTCTGAAGTCCAACAGGAACAATTGCTAATCCTTAGGAAATCACTGTCTGAGTCCTCACACACAGGAAGAAATGAATGTGGATTTATGTAATTGGAGACAAAGTGTTCCTTAATTTGCACTTAATGCAAAAAGTCAGAGTGCTCAGGAAATACAAAACTTAAAGAACACCTTACAGGAAAATCTTCATTATTCTTGGAATTTGTTCAAGGTTGGTTATAAAAAGGCAAAAAAAATCTTCTCAGATGATTTTACCATTGTGATATAATGCGATATAGGGCAGCATGGTGGTTAGCACTGTTGCCTCACAGCAAGAAGGACCCGGGTTTGCATCTGGCCGGGGCCTTTCTGTGTGGAGTTTGCGTGTTCTCCCCGTGTCTGCGTGGGTTTCCTTCCACAGTCCAAAGACATGCAGTTAGTGGGGTTAGGTCAACTTGTGAGTCTAAATTTCCCATAAGTGTGAATGGTCGTCTGTCTGTCTGTGTGTTACCCTGTGACAGATTGGTGACCTGTCCAGGGTGTACCCTGCCTCTATGACAGCTGGGATAGGCTCCACGACCCTGATTGGATAAACAGAAGAAAGTGGATGGATGGAATTGGGATATATTACTTTTAACAATTCCTTATTCATCTGTAATACCCCTGCATCTGTGCGCTTTCTTCACAGGAGCCCACTACTTTGACAACACATCACAAAAAGAGAAAGAGGATGACACAGTATATCCCAACAGTGAACATGTTTACTACTGGGAGGTGACCTCAGACGTTGCTCCTCAGAACAACGACCCCGACTGTCTTACCTACACCTATATCTCCCACCAAAATGTGGTCACGGACTACAACTCCGGCCTCATTGGCACTTTGCTCATCTGCAAGCCAGGTAAGCGGGAAAATGTGTCGGTGCATTTTGTTTTGTTTTGTTTTTGCTGCTTTTAAGTTGACTGGTAATAAGTTTTAATTTCTCTCTCTTTTTTCTGTCTCTGCACAGGCAGTCTAGATGAGTCAGGGCAGCAGGTTGGCTTCCACCACGAGTATGTATTTCTATTTGGGGTTTTTGATGAGAACCAGAGCAAATACGAGCCTAACGGCTACGCCCCAGACAACCATGTTAAATACACAATCAATGGATATACAAAAGGATCTCTGCCCAGTAAGTCTGTACAGCACTCAGTCATTAGTCACCAAGGTAGTTAAAAGCGAGCCTTTTTTTAATATGCAGATTTGATGCATAAATATCAACAGAAACTAAACAAAAACAATAAATAAGCAATAAATGAGAGGTATTAATCTTTAGCTATAGTTCACTCCGTTTATGTGATTAATGCAGTCGTGGCCAAAGGTTTCGGCATCGGCACAAAGTTTTTCGTGCGCTTTGTTGCTTCAGTTTCTATTTCAATTATTTTTTGCATGTTTTATGATACAGAGAAGAACAATCACAAAGATTCAAAAACTTTGCTGCTCCTAAAACATTTGGTCACAGCTGTAAGCTGTGCTAACATGATTTTTTTTTTTTTACAGAGAAGAGGCTTTCTCTTAAAAACCTTTCCAAACAAGCCATACTGTACTTGTTCAGTCTTTTTCGAATTGCACGGTCATGAACTTTAAGCTTTAACATACTCAGTTACCATGGAGCCTGCAGAGTTTGAGATGTAGCTCTATTTCCTAGTTTGCATAAGGAAACCTTGTGGATGTGTTCGGTCACAGTGAGTTGCATTGTTTGTTCCGTGATGTTTACTGTACATTTTACCAGGCTGTGTTTTATTTACCTTGAAATGTGACTAGCAAACCTGTGACACCATGAGTGCAGTGGGTTGTTGGATTTGATGGTTATCAGTGTATTACTCGGATGGGAAGTGATGCAAACCTCTAATTGGTGCTGAATTAGACCAAGTGATGGCATGCCATAAAAGCAATGAGTTATTATACCATTTAATATTAACTTTAACAGTTGTATTTATACTTTGCTGTAGCTGCTATTTTCCTTTTTTTTTTTATTATTGCTGTAATTGCAAGTATCCGTGACACCAGTATGGATATAGTCATAGCATTGATGGCTGTAGCTCAGGAGGTGGAGCAGGTCATCTACTAATTGGAAGGTTTGTGGTTCAAAACCTGGCTGCTCCAGTCTGCGTGTCAAAACGTCCTTGGGCAAGATACTGAACCCCAAAGTGCTCTCTGGTGCGGAGTGTGAATGTTAGACAGAAAGCACTTAGGTAGAAGAAAAGGCTTGTGTGAATGCAGAGTAGAGAAGGCACTATACATGTACCATATACAGTGGAAGTGAGGAGTGTTCCTTTTGTTACACTGAAATGTCATGAAAAAAAAATCTCCTGAACAGTTGTGGCCAAAACTAAATTTTATTATTATAGAAACATATAAAAAAAATAATCTAAATTAAAACTGAAGAGGCAAAGAGCATGAAAAACAAACTTTGCGCCATTGCCAAAACTTTTGGACAAGACTGTATTTTCATGAACGATGACACAGCCGACGGCACAGCTGACACTTTGCTCTTTAGTTACGAAAACAAAAGAACACAAAGATAAAAATCACAGAGACCCAAAGTTTCCTCTTTCCCTTCCAGATGTCAGCATGTGCGCCTACGCCTCTGTGACACTACATCTGGTGGGTATGAGCTCAGAGCCCGAGGTATTCTCAGTGCATATGAACGGGCAGGTGCTGGAGCACACGGGGCATAAAGTGTCATCAGTCGGGCTCATCAGTGGCTCTTCCATCACCGCCAGCATGGTGGCTGTCCACACAGGCCGCTGGCTGCTCTCCTCGCACACCACCAAGCACATAGAAGGTTAGTGTTTCTATGCAGTCTCCACATTATATAGAGTAGAAAAGTATTTACTCATGTAGCTAAGCTGATGCTAAAAATGCATTCCTACCATTGCAGCTGGCATGCATGCTTTTGTGGATGTGATGAACTGTGACGGCTTTGAAAAACCCAATCGAAGGATGACGCTTGCACAAAAACGACAAAGCAGGGAGTGGAAATACTACATTGCTGCTGAGGAAATTGTCTGGGACTACGCACCTACCACGCAAGATCATATTGATGAGTAAGCAGCATGTATAGAATACATTTGAAAACGTTTGATATATTATGGCAAGATATAGTTTTTGGTTTATGAATAATTAGAACTGCTCATGTGCTAACATGAACTGATATAAGAATGTCCAATCTTTTTGTGCAGGGACTTCAAGCGCCAGTACTTGAGTCAGTCAGCAACACGCATAGGTGGGAAGTACAAGAAGGCGGTGTACACTCAGTACAAAGACGAGACGTTCACTGAGAGGTCGGAGTCCCAGCAGAGGAAAAATGAGCTGGGTATCTTGGGTCCAGTGATCAGAGCGCAAATCAGAGACATCATCACGGTGAGAGAACACTCATTTGAGACCAAATCATACCAGCTTAGCGCCCCGCGAGTGAAAAAAGCTCAAAAGCATCGTGCTTCAAACGTCGTAGAATGATTTACTTTAAACGCTGTCTCACTCTTAGTTCTGGCTGAGGGAGCATGGTGTGGAAGCACACCAACACGAACTCACTGGATATAAAATGACAGCTCTTTAGGCATCAATACGCTTCACCGCCGTTTAAAACTTTAAGTATGTTCTAAAACTGAAAACCTATCTCCAAAATTCGAGGAGTAAATATACTGTTGAGTTGAAAGTCAGCACTTTATCCTCAGTCGGTGGTACTTAAAATCAATAAACACAGAACCAGCACGAGAATTGTGTGTCACACTGAAGTGCACTGTAGGGATTGCATAATCGTTTCACAGTGATTACAGACTGTGCGTCCTCATGTACCCTCTCCTGCTCTTACAGATTGTTTTTAAGAACATGGCCTCCAGGCCCTACAGTATCTACCCACATGGACTGACAATAGAGAAGTCCCAAGAAGGAGTCAACTATCCAGAGGGAGGTACTGATTTCTCATCCATGTAAAACAAATAGATTGCGTATTGATTGGAAGCCTGCGCTGTCCACTCTGCTTTGATTATATAAAAGGCTGATGATGTATTTAATGGAGTTTTTGTAATGCGGTTGCCAGGAAACCATTCTCATGGCGTCCAGCCAGGTGAGACACACACCTATGTGTGGAAAGTGCTGGAAGAGGATGAGCCTTTGGAGGGAGATTCCCGATGTCTGACACGACTGTACCACAGTGCAGTGAACGCACCACGTGACATCGCCTCCGGACTGATGGGGCCGATGCTCATCTGCAAGAGTCAGTCCCTCAATGTCAGGAATGTGCAGGTAAAAACAAAAATTATATATTTTTATATTTTTTTTAAAATTCAGTTTGAGTTTTGTTGTTACTGTTTCAAAATGTTTCATTTTGATTTAATTTTTTTTTTCATTGCATTCCTTTTATATTTTGCATGCAAACACAGCACTTTATGTCATGTGGACACCTTAGTCTAAATAAGCGTCGGCACCAACACCTCCAGGTGCTTGTAGGGTTCACAAATTCGAACAGATTGTCAAACGAACAAAGCAGCTGCACATCAAACTGAGCTGTTTATGCTGCCGATGTAGAAGCTGTAAAAAGGAGTTTCTTTTTGTCTGCAGCTGAAAGCGGACAAAGAGCAGCACACCGTCTTTGCGGTCTTCGATGAGAACAAGAGTTGGTATCTGGAGGATAACATCCGCCAATATTGTGATCGATCGAAAGTCAACAGGGAAGACCCGGAATTTTATAAATCCAATATCAAGCACAGTAAGTTTTTGTTTGAGCGAATTAAGGTTCATATGACATACTGACCTCGCGTGTGCCCGGCTGCAGTCAGCTAATCTTCATGAATTCCCTTACAGCCATTAACGGTTATGTCTTTAAGAGCGACCCACCCTTGGGCTTCTGCAATGGTGAGGTTGCAACATGGCACGTGTCCAGCATTGGTGCGCAGGACTACATCCAGACAGCTACCTTCTACGGCCACACATTTGAGCTGAATGAGAGAGTAGAGGACTTCCTAAGCCTCTACCCCATGACTGGAGAGACCATCACCATGAAAATGCTCAACCCTGGTCAGTAAAGACCGACGATGCTCATTTTCTGATTCTTACATCCAGACGTTGAATTTGTCAGGATAGCTTTAGCTCCGGAAATACACTGAAAGCAACACTACACTGACCTTCTGCTTTCAGTGAATTTTTGCATAAAACTGCATGATATTAAGTGTCGATTAGAAGTCTATGGAAACACAGCCCTCAGCTCTGTTTTTATGTGACCTTATTAAACAGTTTTTGTGCCTAAGTGTTAGACTACAGTTCATAGTTAATATAACAAGAAGTTCATTTCGTGTAAAGTGGTAAAAACCATTATGAGCGCGCTCAGAGCCGCCCCCAGGCTCGTGATGTCAGCTTTCAAAAAGCTAAAGCAAAAATGCTCAACCTCAGGCTTCAGAATAAGATTTCACCAACCAGCGTGTGACATCACAGTCCCGATACGTTTCATGACTGATGATTTTTGTGTCTCTCTTAAAACCAGGTGTCTGGCTTCTTGCTTCCCTGAGTTCCCATGAGACGACTAAAGGAATGCGCATTAAGTTTCAGGATGTTGAGTGCTTTCGTGACTACCAGTATGATTACGTAGAATCACCGAACGAGTTTAACGAGTGGAAGCCCCCAAGCTTGAACGAGATCAAAAAAGCGAAAGAGACGAAGCCGGACCCTGTGAAAGTAACAGCACCGGTGGAGCCAGATGAAGACACAGATATGTTCGCAGCAGAACTGGGCCTCAGGTCTCTGAAGAACCAGTCTACCGACTCAGATGCGGAGAGGTTGGACCTCTCTTTCCTCGATTACAATGCCGTGGATGGGCTTGACAGAGATGTGAACAGCACCCTTGATTTCAAGGAGACAAAGAGTGAACCGGAGACCCCTACCGCAGAGCCAAATGCACTAAATGAGATTTGGTTTCTTATGTGGAAAGCCCTGAACCTTACAGTCGTTTATTTGCGGGACCAAGGCGCTACTGAGAATGCAACGCACGTACAGAACAGTGGCATGCCGACGACACAATCCATTTTGGACAATTCCACTCTGTATCAAACAGAGAACCTAACTGTTTTGAATAACCACAATGTGTCACTAATGAATTACAGCACAACTGGAAATGGCAGCGCTTCGGATAATGTCACTGTTTCTGGCACAAAGAGTGAGCCTCTGTCAAAGCCTAGCATCAACAATCTCAACAACAGCCTAAACAGCAGTTTATCTCTGTTAGAAAGCGCAAAACTGGAAGACGAGAATAGCACAGCAATAAAAGATGTCAACGGCTCAGCGGAGGGAGCAAACCATTTGTTGTCAGTTCCAGAGGCAGGTGCTGAGGAAGTCATCAGCAACAGCACTGAAAGAAACAACTTCACCAACTTGGAATTGGCCGATACCGCAGGTAATAAAACCAGTGACAATAACACTTTTGTTAGCGCGGATGAGCTGGAGTACGGACTTCAAATGAATCTCGAAGCTGTTCCAACCAATTCCAGCTCGGAAAATGTGACCCGCGTTTTGCTCGAGAATGAGCAAAATGCCACAGTGGACGCATCCAGATCGGACCTGTCAGGGATGAGCAGTGTGGAGCGTGAGGAGAACGTCACAGCTCTTCTCGACAAGTTTACCAACACGTCGAGTCTTTCTAATGAGACTGCGGTTTCAGCGAACCTGTCTCTCTTTGATGTTACAGTAAAAAGCAACAGTTCTGAAGAGCAACGCTCCTCTGAGAGCAGTGAGGTGTTTATCTATCTTAAGGAAAACCACACAGAGGCTATCAAAACCACCTTGGTCAAATTACAAGGTCACAACTGGACTTACGAAGGAATTTACCAAACGGTCGCCGAGGAAATTCCGGACCACATGAAGAAATTCTTTGAGAAAGGGACCCCCCCTCAAACAACAGCACCTCCAAAGACGAATCTCAGGACTGTGATCCGTCGGACGAGACCTGAGAAGGGCCATGGTATAATAACAAGAAGGACTAAGGAATATAAGCCTCAGGCCCGGACTGGTTTCTCTCCTCGTGGATTTAATCCAGGAATGACCCCTCGCGGGTCACGGCCCCACACACCACAATCTGAACTGGATGAGGACCATCTCATTAACATGCCCGTTGTTATTGGTGTACCTCGGCCTGATTTCAGTGACTATGAGCTATATATTCCCGGGGAAGAGCCAGATCACCTAGGGCTAGAAAAACAGGACATCAAAGCTAATGAATATGAGTATGTGATGTACAAAGACCCCTACAGTGATCGTGACGATATCAAGAAACTTAACCTAGACGAGACCACCAAATATTACTTAGAAAGATTTGGCTCCAACATCAAGGCTTATTTTATTGCTGCAGAGGAGGTTGAATGGGACTACGCGGGCTATGGGCACAGGTAAGCTGAGAGGCGTAAATATTTAACTAAAGTAACGCACGAATACTCTGATTTATTAGAAATGTGCGAAGCAAGAACATATTAGCTAAAGCACGATCCTGTTATTGAAACAGGAGGCAAGAAAAGTCCAATCAAAACAACCGAGAAACTAAGTTCACTAAGGCGGTTTTCCGAGGTTACATGGATAGTAGCTTCCAAACGCCCGACATCCGCGGTGAGATAGAAGAGCATCTCGGCATCCTGGGGCCGGTCATCAAAGCAGAGGTCGGACAAAACATCATGGTAAGACTGAGCCAGCGTAAGCCAGTTATTTCTAGATTTTATATACTGTATAAAACTCTGATCGTTGTTAGGTGCAGTGCTCTGTCCACAGAATGTGTCTTTTTGTCTCACAGGTGGTGTTCAGGAACAATGCCAACCGTCCATATTCTATACACCCTAATGGGGTGTCCTATACCAAGCGGACAGAGGGTCTCTCCTATGAGGATGGGTCCACGCACTGGTTCAAATATGACAATGAGGTTCAACCCAATAGCACCTTTACTTATTTATGGAAAGTCGAGCATGCAGTTGGGCCAAATCTAGAAGAGTCAGACTGCCGAACCTGGGCCTACTATTCAGGCGTTAATCCTGTGAGTGCTTATTAGGACTTATTATAAAACGAGAGATGCAGAGACTTTTAATCTAGCAATACATACAACCTCATGTGTCCATTAGGAAAGAGACATCCACTCCGGCTTGATCGGGCCTTTGCTGGTGTGTCGAGAGGGAACCTTGGAGAGGAAGTTAACAGACACGAGAGAATTCACACTACTTTTCATGACCTTTGATGAGTCGCAGAGCTGGTACTATGAGAAGAACCGCGAGACAATGCAAAGGAAAAGGCGAAGGAAAATCATGGATCAGAACTTGAAGGAGAACTTAAAGTTCCACTGTAATGCACTGTAATCCACCCAAAATATACCGTGCACTTATCTATTAGAGACAAAACAAAATTATATAAACATGTCTTGTTTGGTGTTTCTCTAGCCATCAATGGGATTGTACACAGCCTGAAGGGCCTGAGGATGTACACCAGCCAGCTCGTGACCTGGCACCTCATCAACATGGGTTCTCCCAGTGACTTTCATAGTGTCCACTTCCATGGGCAGACATTTATCCACAAGAAGACCACCAGCTATAGACAGGCTGTCTACCCACTGCTGCCCGGTGAGTAAGATATGTAAATTCAGAGTAACGCCTTCTTCGCTACATTTTAAAGATTAGAAGTCACATCCTGCAGTATTTGGATTGTCAGCTATAAGGCAGAGAAAGAAGTTTGAGATAAATGAGCTGATAAATGAACTGTCTTCGCAGGGGGGTTTGCCACTCTGGAGATGTATCCGTCCAAACCTGGCCTCTGGCAGCTGGAGACAGAAGTTGGCATTAACCAACAGAAGGGCATGCAGACGCTCTTTCTGGTTCTAGATAAGGGTGCAGACAAACACTATCGCTCTGCTGCATCTACAACGTGATTTTCTGCCTACTTTGACATGCTGCATTTTTATACTGAAATATTTCTTGTATGTCTCCAAGACTGCTATCGTCCACTGGGTCTAGAATCAGGCAGTGTGAAGGACAACCAGATCACCGCAGTCAACACTAGAGGTAGCTAAACCAGCTCCCGTCTGCAGCAAATACACTTCAGTACTTCAGTCACAACACATCGCAGACCAGCGACCTACTGATTTTGTTACCTGGACTAAAACTGGAGGGATCATCGAGGCCATTGCCTTTATTTAGCAAAATAAAAGCCATGAATAAAGGCCAGGCCATGTGATTTGATCCAAATTTGATGGAGATCACACAGAGCACTAACACAGCAATAAAAATGGGAGCCAGCAAAAACTAACTGAAAAGAGAACTTTAGTTAGTCTTCTGGACTCTTACTGAGGACTTCTCACGCTATAAGCTGCATTCAGCCAGACGGTGCTTCAGTCTCCGCACTTTCGGATGGATGCATCAGGAGTTCGGGTTCTTTTCAGAGGACCTCTCGACATGTGGACCGAGGAGCCAGGGATCAAACAACTCGCCCTACCTCCCGAGTCACAGCTGCAGCTTTTTAGGGTGTTAAAATGACTTCTAGAAAAAGACGTCCCTGCACGTCTCATTTTGGTTGAAAAGTGAAAATGGAGTTAATTAAAAATGTTGTCTGTTGATTGACCCAGGAAGCTGGCTTTTCACCTTTAACTTTACAATCGAATCTCATTGTTTAAGCATCTGTTAAAATTATCTTTTCAGTGTCCGTTCATTTACTTTTTACAGAGTAGGAGTCACTTGTGAAATTTTTGCATAGTGACGGTCTGTAAGCAAAGACTTCACTGATGACATTTTTCCATCTTTTAAGGAAACTGGGAGCCCCATCTTGCCAGATTGAACAATCAGGGTAAATTCAATGCATGGAGCACAGAGAGGAACAACAGCTTTATTCAGGTATGTGGTGTCGGTGTGATAACATGCACGCTTGACTCCCTTTCTTTCATTGTAAGAAGTCTAATACCTATAGACACCCCCCCCCCCCCCCATACAGGTAGACTTTCAGCGGCCAGTTGTGATCAGCCAGGTGGTGACGCAGGGAGCCAAGCAGATGCTCTACTCCCACTATGTGGTCAAATACTTAATCTCCTACAGCAACGACCGCCGGTACTGGATCTTCTATAAAGGCGACAGCGAGGGCTACAGAAAGGTGGGGGGAGTTTGATCACTTCCTGTGTTACATGCAAACACCTACAAACTGGAAAACAAGCACGGGACCAGCTATCTAATTCTCCCAGGTTGTGTATTCTTCTCTTTAACCAGGGATTCACTGGAAACCAGGATGCCTATGAGAAGCAGACAAACACCTTCTTTCCTCCCGTGGTTGGACGGTACGTTAGGCTTCACCCCATTGAGTGGTACAACACGGCCACAGTCCGCATGGAGTTCCACGGCTGTGAGCTTGACGGTAAGATGATGCAGTAACAGCAAAAAACTTATTAAACTTAAAGCTGACTCTAAGTGATGCTGTGAAATTTTGATTTATGTTACGAGCACGTCAAAGCTCCTCATATGATTTGTGATCTCTTGCCTCAGGCTGCTCAGTGCCTCTCGGGATGGAAAGTGAAGACATACCGAACGACAGCATCACAGCCAGCTCTACGGCAACCAGCTGGTACGCTGGACCCTGGAAGCCGTCACTCGCACGCCTCAACAGACAGGGCGCCATCAACGCATGGCGGGCTAAGGTAGAGATCCTAATACCAGCATGACAGGGCAAAAATAAGTGCATTCAGATTTATTGTGAGCATCAGGTACAAACTTGGACACTTACAACACTTTTTTTTTTTTTTTTACAGTTTATTAGCATATAGAGTTTTTCTGACTGTCTCTCTGTGCTTTCTCCTCCTCAGTACAGTGACATGAACCAGTGGCTTCAGGTAGAACTGCCTCACGTTAAGAAGATCACAGGTATCATAACCCAGGGGGCCAAGGCTCTGGGGAAAGAGATGTACGTCATCTCCTACACTCTGCGGTACAGTGACAATGGGATCGAGTGGAAAGACTACACGGATAATGAAGATGAGCATGCCAGGGTGAGCTGCTGCGGACTGTAAATTCCCGAGCCGGCGTTTTCTTTGAGCGAAGTAGAGAAGTGAGTCTAAATAATAAATAATTTCTTTCTCTCTGCTCTCATTAAATCCAGGTTTTTCTGGGAAATACAAATAACAACGACCACCTGAAGAACTACATCTACCCTCCCATTTTCTCTCGCTTCATCCGGATCATCCCCAAAAGTTGGATGAACTCCATCACCATGAGAATCGAGCTACTGGGATGTGACTTTGAGTGATACTGGATAATACAGGTCTTTTTGCTCAACTTGGAAGTTGGACTCAAGTAGAAAACAAACCATTTACAGATAATATCATAAAGTACTTAAATTTCCAAATATATTTCAGGTTGAGATGAGTAAGATTTTTATGTTTTTGAAATACTACCTGTAGTTTAAAGTGTTTCTGTGGTATTTTGTCTATCAGAAATAAATCCTAATTAATGTAAATATGTAAGCAAAGATCATGTAATTTATTTCTAATAAATACAATATGCATTCTTTTTATCGAGTGTCATGTGTTCAGTGATGGATGATGGCTTGAATGACTGAACTGAGAGCCTTGCTATCCCAAGCATGAGTCTGGGAACACTCATATGTCTCACGGTGCCTTGAAGGTGTCACTTTTAGCGGCTCTGCTGGCCGTCATTTAGCAGCGCCCAGAGTCAACAGACACGTGCAGCTGCACACACATGTTATGCTTATCCATTTGCTGATCATGTTAAACTGGGCACCGGAGGTGTGAAAGTCTCAGCGTGTCTGGATTACTTTGCTACTGATCTATGGAGGCAAATTAACTCACAGATAGCTTTATGGGACACCCGCAGTCTGGCTTTGGGAATGCTGATGAGAAGCAGCTGTTCAACTGTGTGATTTGGAAATGCTGTCGATGAGGAGAAGAAGAAGAATGTGTTTTATAGATATAAGGTCATCCAGTTGCTCATTGGCGGGGAAAAAAAAGTTATCTTAGCAGTATGAAATGTATTAAAATAGCCAGAACTGCCAGGTTTACAGAGGCTTTGCTCCCCAGCAGATGATTTGCTGTTTTAATGGAAATGAAAGCAAAGGCTATAAATTGAGCCCTCCTTTAAATGTACCTGCTGATGAAGACTGCAGTTCAGCTGAAGGTTCTAACACAAGCAGCGAAGATGAGATCATTTTTCGGACTGTTGTGTTGCTGAACAACTTAATGAGCAAAGGTTACCTGCAACTGCGCGATTCCACCACCAGATGTCACTATAGGTTCACGTTGGTTGAAAATCAGACGTAGACAAAATATTTTGCAGGCACTGAAATAAAGTTTTGTCTTATGGAGATACGAGCACTGGAGATCATATGATACAAAACAGGCTGATTTGTGGGATTTTAGTGGTGTAATCTGAGTACAGTGCAGCATTATGTAACCTGCATTATGTTCTATCTATAAAACCACGTGAAATTAACATTCTTTAGAGAAGTTATTCAATAACTTCATTTTTTTTCCCCTGGCACCTTTGTGAATTACTGTAGCAGCAAACATGCAGTGTTTGACACTGTGAATGAAAATCAATCACTTAACAAGGCTGAGATATCCATGTTAATCATTGATGAAAGACGTATGCCGATCCTTTACTTGATCTAAAGATACCCCACAATGGTCATAAACTCCAAATATGAAGAAATGCAGTTTTATTAGAGATTTCCCAAAGCTAAGGGCACTCACTCTACTGCGATGATCTGCCTGGTGATATAATATGGAAAGCATTGGCTCACGATTATAAATATCCCTGCATAACACTTCTGCCTGGCGAATGACACAGAAGTTGTTTACAAACATGCTTTTATGTAGGAGACGTCAGGGGACCGTAACTTTAACCGGGAGAAGCTTTATTGGTCACGGCGCACGCGTGCAAGAACGCGCACACGCAAATACTTACCCTCCCTTCTCTTCGGCACCGCCCCCACTCTTCAGGCTCGTTAAAAAGCGCCAGTCCCGGACCTGAAGGCTTAGATTAAGACCTGAAGCAGGGCTGCAGCCTGGGACACAGTGGGACTTTACCCTGAGAGACACTTTATTCACAAACCTCTGAGGACGCTTCTGGATCATTTTTAACCGGAATAGTGGAATCATGAAGTCCCCAAAGCTCAAACCTCAAGGTAATGGCAAGTATCA
>JAVDPK010002670.1:0-37820 GCA_034780415.1 Cichlasoma orientale | reverse complement strand
GTGTGTGTGTGTGTGTGTGTGTGTGTGTGTGTGTGTGTGTGTGTGTGTGTGTGTGTGTGTGTGTGCGCGCGCGCGCCAGTGATGAGATGACGAGCTTTTGCAAAAAAATGCACCTGACGGTAATCTCAGTGGAATGATCATTGATCAAAAAGACACAAAGAGGTCAGAAAATTAGACCAGAGGGAGCCATATAAAGGTGAGAAAAGATGTGAATTAAACCACGTATGCTTGAGTGGATGACACTGAAGGTCACCTGCTGTGATACATTTGAATAAGTGAAGCCAGTATCTGTTTCATTGATTGCCAATTTCCCCTTTGAAATTGCAGAGATGCATTGACTTCCTTGTCTTGCATGCTGTTCTTGACCCTGTTATGTGCCTTTTCACCCACTGGAAATCTTCTTAGTGCTAGAGCAGCAACTACAACTCCTCAGGAGCACTGTGCAAGAATTAGGCATGCAAGATGAAACAGTATAAATGATGCAATGTCACTCGGGCTCGGTATTGCTTCGCACAAACATTAGTGCTTCTTGTATTGCATATTTCACCCCAGAGCAACTTCTCCGAGCCACCCGCTTCTTCGCTTTCCCTGCCACCCCCGTATCCCCTCACTGAGTGGCATATGCAAGGAAGTCATACTCTGGAGGGGTTCAAGAAGCACAATAGGCTAGAGGGTAGAGAAGGGCCTCAGCTCTGTAAAGTGCCTCAATGTCGCTTCATTTCCCCATTTTAATTGGGCTATCTAAATGCATCCCCGGTTTGTCAATACCCGCCGGGGTCCCAGATAAAAATGATTTGTCTCATGCATTCGGCGGCATGCTCTGCTGTTCCCCTTAGAGAGCGTGCCCTGCTAGTTGTCAGCAGCACAGTGTAATGGAGAGTGCTAGTTGTTTTTCAACCAGTAGTAAGAAGAGAGCTGCTTTCCTTTTGACGTTTTACTCAGTTTTTAGTACTTTGATTATGCCAGTAACTAAATAGTCATTAATAGTATGCAGATACACCCACCACTATGGAGGCATATAGACACAGGAGCATATGCACAAATTCACATGAACTAAATAACATGGGCATATAGCTGTACAAGCACGTACACACGCCAGCACTCACTGAAGGTCAGCTCCATGAGGCCAATCTTATCTGTGTTTTTATGTGCTCTGTTTTCCACTGTCCTTGTCTTTTTCACACCTCCTATTGCCATGTACCATCACCTTCCTCTCAGTGTTGGAGCCAGTATTATCTGCAGACAGTCCTGAGGAAAAAAAAAAAAAAAATCAGGGCCAGAAGTGTGTCCTTGGTGTTTCGAATGTTAGGCAGAAGTCCATTTTCATTTATTTTCATGTCGCAAAAGAAACATTTCTGCTGCATTTTAAGGTAATCTTTTTGTGGTTTACCACGCTGAACTTTTTAATCGCTTTGTTGATGAAATAAATTAATGGCTTGGACGAACTCCCGTATAGTTCGTATTTATTTCTTCTACAAGCTTCCTGGTTGGCCTAAGCTTTGACACATTTTCCAGATCTCAGAATAAGGTAACATTTTGCATTGATAATTTCCATGTACGCACAACCCATATTTGTAAGTTATAATTTGAAGCATGCATGTAACATGAATACCACAGCACACAATCTGGAGAGAAATTAGCTCACAAACTAATGCCGGTAACCAAGCCTCACTAAATGGTGAAGTGGACTGGGAATTCTAAACTAACAGGTGTTACCCAGCTGTGCTTTTGGGCACGATGACATAGTGCTAGTCTTAAGAGCCCATCAGCAGCAGCAGCAGCAGCAGCACACTGACTTTCACAGCTCAGTGTTTACGACACAGGTCAGCATTTTTTCACTGGCGTGCAGCCAGATTTCTGTCCATCAGCTATCCCTCTGAATGGGAAAATAAGGCGCATCTGTTTGGCTTCCTTTTAAAGGATATTTTTTTAAGCATTTGGTTATTTATGATAAATTGTATTTTATACTGCAGTGTTTCAAAGTGCAACAAATATGCCTTATTTTTGTAATGCCATGGTCATTTATTTGCTTGGTGTTCCGCAGGATCTATACCAAGAAACTTACTTCAAAGCTGAACCCTGTGAAAATGTTTTTGGGAGACTTGTTAGATGTTGCAGACAGATATATTGATAAAGCCCAGGGCCAGTGTGATTCATCCCATCCTGCAGCAGCAAGTGCAGCATCCCATCAGATGAATGAGGCTACCACATAAAGCTCAGTTTGGATAGCATGATTCATGTACTCTTCACCTGCAAATAATCTTGGAGTTGCATAAAATAAAGCCAGAAAAAAAAAGATTAAAAAAAAAAAAAGTTTACTTGATTTAGAATTTATTACCTGCAGCTAGCAGATGGGTCTAAATCAAGGATGGGCCAGCTCCTTCAGATTGAAGAGGCTGGGAGAAAAGAAAAAAAGGTTGACAACCTAATGAAACGAGTGGGGGATGGGTGGTTATCACAATGTTATAAATTGTAAGACCTGGTGGGGGCTGCTTCCAACTCAATCCAAGCCCTTGTGGGGGGGCAGGCAAAAGATAAGTCCTAAAAGAGTCTGAGCTTCAAAACCTCACTTCAGGCCACAGTTTTAATCTTGGATTGGGGGGGGGGGGGGTATTGCTCCAGTTCCATCTGTGTTTTGAGTTTTACATTGCACTAAAATGAGATTACACTCGAAGCAGCTCATGTTGTGCAGCTGACACAATACAGTACAAAACATTACTGTAGCTTACAATTAATTTTCTCTCCCACACTGCTGTTGGGACTACCAGCCAATGATCTTTACTTCTGCCTTTTACTAAAGTGATTTGTTGAGCAGTTCCATCCCAGATTCATTTGACATTTGATGTGGCACAAGCTGTTTACACTCACAAATATACTTTTTTCCCTCTCCTTAGGGATGTGTGGGTGGAATAATTATTTTCCAGAAGGTTCCCTCAAACTCTCATGAGATTTGAAGGAAATAAGAGGCTTCTAAACCGTCCAGATTGGTCCTTCCCTTCTTTTTTGCACATAGTTGTGATGTAGATTTCAGTAAGTTTCAGTCCGCGGTGCAGGCACGATATCCCATTTGTCTTTCAGTAAGATGTGTTGAAACGCATGGAGCTGGAATGTATTTATATTTTAGTCCTTTCAAATTGAATTACTTTTTAATCAGATGACCCACATCCCATTTGTTATAAGCTAGAAAGAATGTTAAAGATAAAACAGTTCTTTCTCTTGCAGAAAAGTCTGTTGTGTTCTCAGATCTGCAGCCCGCAGTAAAATCAGACTGTCTTCCATTGTTAACAACAAAGAGAAATGTAGAGCACGTTGCAGTTTGCCATTTCCTCTAGTAAAGTTTAAGCCTGGAATAGATTCAGCGTTCCTACTCGTCCTTTTTAGACCGTCATTGTTAATATCTTTTTGTTAGTTTATTTAAGTTAGTATAGTGGCGCTGTCCTGTTTGGCTTCATTCGAATGACACTAGCCAACAGCAGAGCAGTTCCACTTTTAGATTGCTTAGGTTATAATGCATACTTTCAATATTAATGCAAAATCATGTTATGTATGGTCTGCTCTTAAAATATTTTCTGCGTCCAGGCTATGGCTTGCATTATAAGCAATACCACTAGCATGTATGTGTGTATGCATGTATGCATGTATGTATATATAATATATATAAAAGCATCATTATATGGAGGGCGAAACATTGTGGAAGCGCCATTCGAGTGGAGTCAAAGTCCACACAGTATCATTGGGATAAATGAGCAAACCTCTCCCCAAGGTCCTGAGGCTCTGTGATCTATTAAGGCACTTCCGTCTCGCATGGTAAGTCTCAGAGAGCGAGGGAATTTTTGGGGGAAGAGAATGGTTGTGCTGACATCCTCTCTCGGTGCAATCCCTTGTCCTTGTAGGACAGAAGAGAAAAACGGCACCAGAGGCTGAGTTGGCTGTTCCTCTGAGCTCCGTCATAAATCCGACTGAACATTTCTGAACATCTGTTGTGGATGATTAGCTCCATGGCTAGCAGAGTTTGACCTGAGGGAGTGAGAACCACTGTGTTTGCAAGTCATGTATGTGTGTACTTTATGCCTTGCAGTTTTAAGAATGAGGATTTTGCATATTTATCCCCACTGCCCCATCCTCTCCTCCTTTTTTTAGATGTAGAGAGAGAAGGCCAAAATATTTTAAAGCCGGTTTCATTAGCCACAAAACGTGTTGCTGGACATATATTATCACACTCTCCTGGGAATACTTGTTTAAGTCTCAAGGTCACAGCTAGTTAACCGGTTTGGTTTCACTAACAATGGCAGGGCAAATGCTGGAGTTCCATTTAAAAGCAAGAGTGAGGGCTGATTAGCCTGTGCGAGCTCACACTGGGCCACAGTCTTATCCCTGAAAGGTGGTCAATAGATAAGACTTAGACACAGAGACTCTAAGCAGTGGGAATGCATCATATCACGTGTACTCCTACCTTTCTACGTGCAGGTAGACCACAGAATTATCATTGGGGAGGGTTCATAGGTAAAGCCTCCTCTGCTGTGCTGACATTTGAAACCATGACATCACATGTGGGTTTGGCTTCTCCCAGGCAGTCCTGGGCTGCCACTCAGTGTGTGAACAAGCAGTGACTCTGAAGGATCTCACCCCAAGCTACGCTGCTCTTCAGCCACAGCTGGAAACTTATTGCTGGAGCGCAAAAAGACAGTTCTTCTGGTTTAATGAAATGCTGTGAATGGAATAACTGAGCAGGAACTGGAGACTACTTTCTCTCACACAGAGTATCTTTCAGGAATTATCTTTTGTGGATACGACTGGCTTTTCTTTTGGAGGATTTGGAAACACTCTTTCTGGAATAAGTACCTCACAATAAAGAGGAATAAAAAGTATTTAAAGTATTTCTTTACACAAGTGGATCTATTTGAGATACATGGGTAAGTGTGAATGTTGTGCCACATAATTACCCTGACAACAGAAACCGAAGTATTTACTACTTAAAAAGAGTAAAGAAGTACAGGTGCTTTTTTTTTCTAAGCAAGTTAACTGTCTAAGAAGGACTGAACTTCATTTGCCTGCGTATTCCTCTCCCAGTATGTTGGTTTTTATTTTGGGATTTAACTTCTTGCGACTTGCTTCTTATAATAAAAGTAACAAAATAAGTTGATGTGTTACACTTCAATGGTCAGGTATTTTCTTACTACTCTTTTGTCCCCCTTACTTTTGTCCTTGCTCACTCTTGCTTGTGAAGCCAAAACAATAGTTTAACCTCATGTTGGCTTAGCTCTATTGGCTGGCTCTCTGGCAAATTGCCCTGCCTGGTGCAAGCCTCCCCCTACGTATTCAGAGGACTTTGAAAAGAAGGGCCATAGAATGTCCCCTAGCTACCGCCGCTAAGGTTAGACACCCTGCCGTTCTACTGCATTAGGCCTACACTCTAAACAACCTGTTTTTCCAGTTATCTTTATGTCCCTCGGCAATCCCGGGGTAAAATTTCAGCAGCAAGAATTTCAGTTAGGAGTTAGGCTAGGAAAGGCTTTGAAATCCCAGATAATTGTAGAGGAGAACTTCTGAAAGTCACAAATTATGATTTGTGGAAAATGCCTGGGTCTTGGTTTCCACAAAATAAATCCCGTAATACATGTTTCTTTGTGTGTTACTATAATTATGAAGTATACTGTTATAAGGAAATTTGCGGGACTCTTTTTGATGAAGTATAATCGGCTCTAAATGTTCCCTTCAAATGTAGCTATGTGATAAATCTTTCAACTTTTGAGAAACTTTGAGTTGTTGTTTTTTTTGTTATTAATCTTGGTCACAGAAAATGTGGCAGTTGTTACTTAGTAACTCTGGCACACAAAAGGAGGAGTGACATCAGCAGGAAAATCTTTTACTTTGACCTTTTCCATCAAAGCAGTCTTAAGCTTTCAAAAAAAACACCCAGGCTGGACAGCACGTTTGTTTCATTTTGTTTGGCCTTTGAAAGGGTCAGACATCCCCATATGTCTGCTCATGGAGACTTTAGAATTTATTTTTGTGTTATTTGTATCAAAAATTGGTTGTTGGGTTTTTACTTTTTGTTCACTGTGCGACCTGTCTCTGTTTGTGTTGATCTGAAGTGGTTCCCCTAGACTTTGTCCACTCAGCAGCTCAGTAGCATCAAAAAATGACAAAAAAAAAAAAAACCCTGTCAGCCGTGGTCCTTTTTAGGTGGCCTGTAGGTTGATGTCCTTCACTTTCACCGTGCAGGCCACCGACCCTTCGTTCCAGCTTTACGACTGTGCCTCAGTCACTTCATCAGCAGTAATCTTCCAGAGAAACATTAGGTGATGTCTAGGATGTGACCTGAGGAAATAACTGCAGCCATTTGTGTACCACTGCTCTTTATTAAATTCCCTGACCAAACAGGGCCTATATAATATCCTTTGCTCTAAAGGCTGTCTTGGCTGAAGTCTTTCCTTCAGAATAAATTATCCTGTGAGGAACAGTCAGTCACTCAATCTTTCTCCCTAACGGATTCCTGAAAAGTAATTATGGGCTGAGCATATGGATTTTTCCATAGAACTTGATTTCTCATCATTGGTGAATTGGGTGACGTGTAATGGCCTGTTAACGCATGACAGATTTGCTTAATCACTCTTATGCCTGTTGGGACATGAAAGAAGTTGCTTACAATCACAGATCAATGTCTGTGGAGGCGATTGTGTCAGTGGAGCAAGACATTTGCCCGTGACGCATACTGTAAGTAGAAAACACAGAAGGCTTCGTTGGGTTGTTAAAGTTCAGAGCTTTGATGCTGATGCTGAAGGGCGCAGACAAATCCTTTGGTCTCGTGCTTTAAAATTTTAGCAGAGGGGGGATTTTTCATTTGTCGTATCAGTAATTGTTGCCCAATGTTGACAAGGTCATAGGTAGTTGTTTTATGTTGACAAGGCCTAATTTTCAAGCTTCTGTTCTATGCTAAATAAACGTGTTTACAGAGTTAACATGTTTACGAGTGTGCCAGATACGTCCCGCATAATGTGTGATGTCAATCAGCGGCCACCGCCTGTGTGATGTGCTAGCTGTGCTGATAGTCACTTTGTGGTTTTATTTGTGACACTTCCTTCTTGCAGACAGCCACTCATTCGTTGTGACAGGTGCTGAGGAGAAGCTTTAGAAAAAAGGGCCTTCTTTACTACTAAAATCACCAGTGTTTTGACAAGAATGCTTTTCTCAGCTGCCCCAAGCAGAGAGCTCATTTGATTGAAGTAGGTCTGTGCCTATCCTTTGACATCTGCACACACGTTAAGGTTTTGACACGAGATCATACCCAAATAAGGAGACAGGTTTATTTTAGGGAAGGTGTTGTTATTTTTGTTGTAAGCAAGTGATGAATGGAAATTGTCCTGTAAAATGTTTCCACTGCATCTGTGGCAGAGTAGCTTTCGGTCATTGTTAAAAGTGAACTGAAGTGAATCTGAGTGCTTGGAGCGTAGAATACATTCTTCTCTTTCCTTCCCTTCATTCCTTCTCTGTACCCCTTTTTACATTATATATATTTATTCTGCATTTTCAGTGTATCTTTTATGGCCTGTTACAGCTTACCGTCAGAGGTCTGTTTTGTGCTCATAGCCTTGCACCTTTCATTTAAACCGTGGCTTTTTGCATTACAGCCATGGGTTTCTCAATGGGAACACAAATCCGCTTTGTCAGAGAGGACATTTTCCTCCTTGCACAAAACTCATTTCAATTCCACATCATCCCATTACGCCTCCACATTGATTGAAACAGCCTCCATTTCCAGGGGTAGCTGCATTTTTCTGTAGTCTGCATGTATGACAAGGCCAAAGCTTATGCTTGCATATGTGAACTGTGCAGTGACTCAGGTACAAAATATCCAGTGGCCATGGCAAATGTAAATTCTACAATGCATTAAACTGTTTTCTGAAACTGGGGGAAGCGAGGGATGACTGTTGTCTCTGTTATTCACTCAGCAATTCCATGATACACTGGTACTGATCTTATTGCTGATGTAGTGTCTTTTATTGAAGTAAAACAAGGTCATATTGCTTGCTTCTGGACTACCATTAAAGGGAAATGAACTTTGCAGCTTTACCATCCTCTTCATTATGACGTGATGCTTAACAGCTCAAAAAAAGCGAAAAGAATGTAGGCTTAATTTGTTCCGTGCTCGGTTCAGGAAGTATAATCATGTGGCTGATGTATCCCTCTGCCTCCACCAGCACCCTTGTTTGCTCAGCCTCCCAATTTCTTCAAATGCCTTGCTGTGCTTAAACCCGACATTCTGCTTCATTACTTTATCAGCCCTCCTGTCACTTCTTTTATCAGCCCACGCACGTCACTTCTAATGAAGTAACGAGTCTTCACACTCTTGGCTACTCATACACAGACTTGGACATACTTGCATTTGAGAGCACAGAATGTGTATTTTGCAGTGGGATGTGTTCAAGATCAAACATTTAGTTTTTGTTCATCTTGTGGTTCAGTCCTCAAACACAGGCAATAACTCTTCCTCCTGCAGAACTCTGGGGTCCCAGGCTTGTTTTGGGAAGATGGATGGAGATTCATTTGGTTTCATTATAACGCCTGACTTATTTATAGCCTGCCTGTGCAGCGCCTCTTGGCCCACTGTGGCCTGGTAAGGATGCTGGAGACTGCGGCGTTGATGAAACATTCCTGTGTCCAGGGGGTATTCTCTGAGGGGAGCACTGGCTGTTTAAGGGAGGGCAGTTGGGTGATAATACAAGAACCATGGGCAAGACCACTGAAATCTAATTCCACCAGCCCTGCCTAGCTACAGCATTCCTACTTAAAAGCTTTTCCTCTAGAGTTGCGCTGTGGGGTGTTGGGCTCGGTTGGGATGCCACAAAGCCCAGCATCATGAAAGAACACAATGTGGTCTTGTCTTGTTCTGTGAAAGTAGCTGCCATATTAAAAAAAAAATGGAGGAAGAACTTTCTTAAAAATATTGGTTCCCTAAAACACACTTATATATTCAACCTATGCACAGTTTGGACTTCTACAGCACCAATCCCAAAACCTTTATCTGCATCTCCCCGTTTGGCCTTAGAGATTACTGCTTCACAACCCTGGAGCATGGATGCTGTCTGCCTGGTAATTTGATGGCTAATCCCCTGCCTCTTCCCTACAAATCTCTTCCCTGATAAAGGGGTTGCTTCTACATTAGTAAACATGGGAGACTTGGCGGCCTTGGCTGACAGTTAGACAAGAGGACTGGTTGAGGAAAGGGGAAGTAAATGGATAACCAGTTCTCCCGTTGTACTTTAGAGGAAAGCCCCTTTGCATTTTCTGTCATGAAATTCATTTAAAATAAATGCCAAGTTGAAAATTTATACCAGAGAACGGACTTTAAATTTGCTGTTAAAGCAAGCTATTTTATGTATGAGGTAAATAATGCATAACACATTTTTGTACTTGTTGGTCAAAGCATAAAAAAAAATCCCCCTGGTTCAGTATCTCTTGAGCTTTGTGGTTTTAATGGTTTGCTGTCGAGCTGTGAACGTGTTGTGCTTTACAGAGAGATCCCATAAAAGTCATTGTTAATGCACATTCATTAGCTTTTTGACCCGAATATGTTATTCTAATGCTACTGCCATGACTAGACACGATGGCTCACTTAAAAGGAATTCACTGTCTCAGATCTTACTTCTCAGTATTACGCTGGCCTGCACGGACTGACGATGTGACCGAGCATTAATGATTGCAGACTCAAGTGCTTCATTTGGTTTTAGCCTATGTCTTCTGCATCATTTCTAGTTCCCAGCTCACTATTTATCTCCTGTGATGGTGCATCAACAAAACACTAAGCCTGGGAATCACAACTGACGCCTTGAGCCTAAACATGCTCAACCAAGTTTAACAGCACTTGGCAAGATAGCATTTAACTAGATAGCATTTAATGGGATGACCTCATCATGGTGACTGCAACATTGGCTGTGATGGCTTTTCATTTGCTAACCTGACAGAAGCACTTTAGGCATCAGGGTGGATCTGGTGGGATGACTGACAGGACCTGTCCCTGCATGTCTTGTTGTATGTGGAACGTCCTGGTGTTCAGTTTAATCGTTGTCAGAGAGTGAGTTGACATGTCAGCAGAAATTTGGTGAGATCTCTGTTTTCAGCACATTGCAAACAGTCCAAAATCACAACTTAACAAAGTGACTTCAGTGAAAGGTCCACAGGGCATGTTTTTTATTTATTTTTTGTACTTAGCCCAATGGTTTTTTTGAACAGCGTGTGTTAGTGAATAAAAAGAGAACGAGGTCTACTGTGTTTGACATTTTTTTTTGTTTGTTTTTGTCCATAAATGGCAATAATTAATTTGCTAAAGATTACTTGCAGTTTGCTAGATTTGATGCATTTGGAAGTTCGCACTGAATCTCTGAAGAAGCCCTCGTCTAATTATTATTATTATTATTATATATTTTTTTATGAAGTGGATTCTTACCGAACAATTTGATTAGTCATTAAAATCGTCTGACTCATAGTCAGCCTGGATTTTCTCTAACTGGATGTGTCGATGAGGTCTGTAATCACACTGTGTGTACTGTGTGTGTTTTGTGTCTACCTCTTGTTAGTGAAGCTACAGAACAGTGACTCTACACTGGCGGTAATTGATAGTCTACGCGCTGTCTCCGCTGCAGGTAAATCCTATCTGTGGAAGGGGGTGGGGTAGAGGAGAGAGTATAAATAAGTCTTCCAAGGACTAAAGATTTCAGTATAACTAGAGGCAAAGGCTGATGGTTTGAGAAGTGTTTAATATGGTAGAGGTTTTCTGTTGCAGACACTTAAAATTCTTTCCAAGATGGCACAGGCTTGAATTTACATTTTGGCTTTATTTTCCTGTGCTTCACAGAACTCTGTAAGACCCCACGTTGTCTTTGTTTTGCATTTATTCCTTAAACTATTGCATAAAACAAAGTGCATGTGCTTAAGTGTGGTTTTTGTCTCTTTTCAAACGCTTCCATCAGACTGACAGTGAAAATCATTTTCTATGCTTTGCCAAAAAAGATGAACTATAGAGAAAAAGCGAGAGAGAGCAAGAAGGGGCCGAGGGCCAGAGAGATTGGTCCCAGAGAGAGATTCATAGGTAGTAATGAGGACGCTGGTGAAGTGCAGGTCATCGTGTTGTGGCTCTGGCCTGTCAGTATAATGGACCTTACTAGTCAGCTGGCAATCGATTGTACTGCTCACGACCTGGGCCGCCTGTTGTTCTTCACTCTTCCTGTCTGTCAACCTGCCACCCAGAGATGGAGGACGAAGCAGAATCTTTTCCCAGACGACAGATGCCGTGTCCAGATACTTTCTCATTACCTGAAAAGTGGCCTGAGGTGAGGTGTGAGGTTACCTCCAAATTTTCATCTAACACAATCTGAACAGAAACCCGGGTAACATTGCAATCAGCTGCTGTTTATTTTTTTCCTATGGGTGATAACCACCAATCAGCATTCACTTGGTTTGGGACTACAACAAATCATCCATATTTATTATTGATAATTAGGTTGAGTGTTTTTGGGGTTTTTTTTATTTTAAAATAAATGTCAGCAGTGAAAAAAAGCCCAACATAGAACCAGAGGCATTTTCTTGGTACATTGTCTTTCTTTTTTATTAATGTTCTGTCCATTGATGAGTCCATTAATAAAGGAATAGATCTATGAAGTCATCTGCGTCTGATATCATACGTGCTCATCATGTTGGAGAAAATGTTGGATTAGAAACTTAATGGCAGACATGCCAAGTTAGTTTAGAGCCTACATCTTTTTAAAGTATAGCTCTCTCACCGTTACTTTTTACTAGCATTGCCCTCATTTGATGAACATCGTCTGAGCTGAGAGACCCTGCTTCTCTTGCCCTTTATCAAATGGCCTCTGCCTATTCCACACTCATCTCTTTTACATTTTAAATCCTCAGGCCTCTGGAGAGCGATGGGGATATATGGTTCCATCTGCTCCAGCAGACTGGCTCATGGCTCAGAGAGAAAGAGACAGAGAAGAAGGCATGGTCAGGGAGAGAGAGAGAGGAGGAAGCAGGGGGATGGAGAAACAGAGACTGACAGAAAGACAGGACAGCTTATTAGAATCTGCCTCTTTTCACTAGTTAGACAGGGCTGAGAGGATAGCCGTCTGGAATCGAAGGCGGGACACAAGTTGGAGTAGGACCTTGGGGGATCCATTTTTTTTCCTTCCACATTTGCACTTGCAACTAAGCCATGTTAAATCTGCACAGTCCTAACTGTTTCAGGTTGGCCGTGAGTCTTGGCTTTTCTTTGTGTAACACCTGGACTTTTTGTTTCAGGATACATTTCAGAATAGCATTTGTTTGTGTGCTTGCTTGTGCACCTGGTATAAATGTCTGATTTTATACAAGGTGCTTTTCCCAGCCTGCACTGAGTTAGTCTAACCATTCTCTGTGTCAGCACAGATTTTGTTCTTCTGTACCTCAGACCACAGAGAATTGTTTTCCCTGTAACGTTTACATGTTCTAATATAAGGATAAATAATAAATTGTGTCAATATACAGTTTCATCTGTGAGGTTTTTAGCTTTGAAGACGAATAAGCCCATCCAGTATTGTATAAAAAATTGCCATTCTGTGTCATAAAGTAAATATATGCTGTAACTGCGTGCGCCCACCTCTGTGTTTAGTGGTTGTATTTTCTAAGGAATTACTGTGGCTGACGTAGCAGTTCCTTGGAGGTAGACCTGCATAAACAGATGTAGTGAGATGAGGAGCTGCTTGCTCCTTGCAACAAGATAAACAGAGACTGCACTCCCAGTGTCCAGGAGTGAATAAATGACCACTTTTTCTTAATAGTCAGTGGTTGATGCCAAGTGAAAATATGCATCCAAAGTTAGAGTGTGCGATATAGATAAACTCCTCAATAAAAGAACCTCTTAGAAATGAAAATCTGAGAAATTAAGTTCTAGACAAATCAAATTTATGAAAAATTGCAAGCCCAGTAGGGCCTCAAGTCCCGCATCAATTTCTTCTATAAAATATACTAGTAAGGGGAGGAGCATCGTAAGTTTCACAGTGTACATCCTCATATACCCCAACCTTAGTAAGTATTGTGGCAAAACAATAATGAGAGTTGCTGCGCTGTCACTGAGCACTAAGGCCACAGCTTCTTTCTCATGTCGACCTCTGGAGGGTCCATGCCAGCCAAAGAACTTCGCTCCCAGCTCTTTACAGTTACTAATCTGGCCTGACACCAAGCTGATTTACAATACCCCCTACCCTAAGCACTGACTGACTAGAGGTAATTGATTTAGAACAGTGGAGACACCTGCTGAATAGTGTGAAACCCTCAAAAGCCTCCGTGTACGCCCTATACAAAGTTTGGTCCAATATTCCCACCTCAGTGCCAACTGTAAAAAAACAAAACAAAAACATACATTTAAAACTAAACACAAGAGTAAGCCTTCTCTTCTTGTATCCCTTATCCTAAAATTTCTGCTCTTTCTGGGCGCACCAATGCATCCACATTATATTCATGGACTGAGCTGATCCTGAACAACCGCCTCTTGTTTGGCCAACTATTGATCTATGGAGCGCTATATTTACCAGTCTTTCAGTGCACATGCCTTCACTCTGTTTGTCTTTTGCTGGTGGAGACGGGGCTTTCTGTCCAGGAGGTGGGGGGTTAGGGGGATTGAAGTCCTCTGTGTGGTGTGAAGGGGTGGGGGTGGTGGGGGTGGAGGGAGTCCATGCCTTCTGTGCTGCCTGCCTAGTCATTTTATGGCACCATCTGTCCTCGAGCTAACTGTCAAATAGTGACGTCTCAGCTCATCTTTCTTGCTTGACAGTGTGAATTTTCTTTTGATATATATATATGCGCACATCTGCTGTTGAGAATGTGTCTGTTTATATTGCTAATTTAATGTTTGGCTATTTGCACAGAATCTGTTAATTATTCAGTAATTCATTTGCAGAACTCACTAAAATGTAAACAAAAAGAAATATTAAAACTTCTTTTAAATCTCTCAACTAGGGCAAGGCTGTTGGCGTCATAGACTTTCAGAGACCCTGAAGTAAATACAAAGCTTTGCTGTTTTACCATCCTCTGTTTTTAGGCTGCCACTTTCAGCAATTCTACGTTGGCCTAAATAACATTAAGATTTTATATTCAATGGAATTTGGAAGCTTATTCCCCTGGCCAATTACATTTAAACTCAATGTTTAACGTTGCTTGACATTTAATCCATGCCTTGGGTTATTTAAAATCGCTACTTTATTTTAAGAATATGAAATGGCAGATAAGTAGCGTTAGAATTATTTTTTCACCTTTTGTTTTAACATTTACGTTTCCAGTGTGTCAGAATTTTACATCTATCTTATTATTCTTTAATGTGGGTCAAACGGTCCGGCTATTCTTCCACAAGCTTCTCACGAGGAATTCCTGGATTTTTGCCTCATTCCTCCTGATAGAACTGATGTAATCCACAAATCCATGTTGGATTTCAGCACCTCTACTTTCGAGGAGAGAGAATGAGGCAGCCTGGCCCCATGGTGGTTATACTTGCATACTGTTTGTACAGATGAACGTGGTGTCTCTTAGTTGGAATTTTTTTGGTCTTGGGAGTTTAATTTTGTCAGCAGCTTTGAAAACCATGTCATAACTTTCTGTGGTTTTTCCAGTGCAGTTTTCTAAACTTCTAACCTGCTGAAATTACTCATTATAATGGTAAAGCTTTACAGAAAGACATTTCTTGCACTTGATTGGTGCAGGAATACAAATCATTTATTTTATTTGATGAATGTCTGTTTTACATTGAGCTTACTTTTTGATTTATTGCAGACCCCTTTGCCTAGCACTTTCTTGTGTAAGCCATTTACTCCTCCCACTGCAGCGCCACAATGCCGATAATCAGTGTTCAATAAATTCAAATGGAAGTGACGCTCAGGTATGTCTCTTTTACTGTGTGTAGTACATATCAGTGTAATTCATTCCCAGATTGATTTGCAGTTGAAAAGATTGGTAGCCCACCAGAGAGGATTGTAAATTCACACTTGGAAATTTATGGAGGTGCCTGAGTTTTGTTAAATGTTCGTATAATCAGACCAGATTCCAGTCGACAATGTATCATATGGGAAAAGCCGATACGCAACGGTCTTTGTATTCTGTTGAGAGGCAAGTTAGTACTTGCGTCAGACAATGACTGCGTGGTGCATCGAGTCAACCCCTCATGCGTCACAGTTGACGTCAAAATGCATCATGGAGACTCGGTATAAATTCCACATAGAATTTGCATGCCTCCTATATTGCTTCACTATTAAACTGTGTTAAATTAATTTCCTGATGGGCTCCTTTGACTCATCCGGACAGGCAGACACTTTACTCATGTGATTTATTACATGAGTGCTTTCATTGTAGGTCAGCATAATCAGTGCTCCCTACTTTCTGTTGCTCAACTTAAGGAAGTGCACTCATCTGTTATAGGTGTCTTTTAGTCTTATAATCTTGTACTCGGCAATAACGTGTTAACAATTAACTTGGTGGTATCAGCTTGTAAACAGAATGGCTGTAAAATTCGATAGGTCACAGGACATTACCCTTTGTTAGGTGGATTTCAGTTCAGAGTCTTGTTGCAGCTCTGTAAAAAAGACATGCACCATCAAGTCTGTAGCTACAGCGAGGCTTTTTTCGAGTCAGAGGGAAAACCTAATTTGGTTACTTTACACTTTCATTTTACAATACGGTGCTCACCATCTTGGAGTAATTCTCACAGGGTATTGTGATATTGTGTTCACTGCTGAGGTAAAAAAAAAAAAAAGGAGTGTGAGCCTTCTAGGGCATGGAAAACTAATCAACAGCCAAAACACTGTTGAAATTCAGCTTGTAACTGTGTTTATGGAGCCTTTGCAGTCTACGCCAACACAAACCTCTTTGGTCTGGGTTTATCAGCCCCAGAGACGGCCATGATTAGCTCCCCACACTGCTAGCCATATATCTCCGCTGTCCCACCTCCCCGCGTTCAGGATGACCCATTAAATAGAGACGGAGAAAGAGAGAACACGAGTAGGAGGGTTAGAGACATTGGAGAGCAGAAATGCTACCTGTAGTTAACGTAATAGTAGTGTTTACTCAGCCTGTGTGCAGCTGCATTGTCTGTCTGCAAACTGACATTTCTGTATGGGTGGCCACTCCCTTGCCACACACGTTCATGGAAACTAATAACCTAAATGACAAGCACCTGACATGGGTGGCAAACAAGCAACCAGGATAGGCGTGTGTTAGGTGCGTATATTCCCCTTCCCTTTGAGTTCACTCAAAAGCTCTTTTGTCCTCCACAGTTTACCGTTTTGGATATTACTCTGCCATTGTTCCTTTGTTAATTACTTCACTAAACTGCTTACTCTTCTGCCTATTGTACAGTATATACAGTACACTGTGCCTTGTTTTGTGCTACTGAGAGCTCCACAGACTCTTAAGGCTCCAAAGCTTTTTTTTCCCCTAAGAAGTAAGACAGTGGATGCCCTGTTGAACGGGGTCATTGTATTTAGGCTTATGTCTGCTTCATCAGTTCAGTAACCTTTTCTTGTCTTTCACGGTGTCTTTGTGTTTTAACAAGCTGTTCTTACTACAGAATCACCTCCCTATAAGATGCGTGATCTTGGCATTTTGACAAATTGGCAAACGAGAGCTGCGCCATAAATTATGTTTAGCCTAGATGTGGCCCTTTGAATCATTACCTACATCTCAAATTATGTGGAGTAAGTTTTAAAGAAAGTCTGGGGTTGTTAAGAATGTCTGCACTTTAACAGCAGCTTACCAGCCTAGGAAATTTCAGACTTGAATTTATTAATCCTGACCTCGGCTCAGTTTTATTAAAAAAAAGAAATGTGTGTGTTACATGTGATAATGAGGCAGAGGACACAAACAAATCTGTGGTTTTGCCTCATTTATTATTTTCCTGAATCAGGACACCTTGTCATCACCTTGTCATGGGTGGTTTGCTGATTGTGTTTCCATAAACATGTCTACAGTGGAAGTTCTGCTCATTATAAACTTCTTTAACTTGACTGTAAGGTTGGTTTGGTTTAAACCATGAAAAATAGCTCGTAAGAAGGAAATGTAATGTTGATGGATTTGAAATATGCATAACTTTGAAATATATTTTGGCATTGTAATTTATGAAAAATTAGCTTTTGTTCGTGCACTTCGGTTTCAAACTGGATTAAGTGATGCCATTGTCGCTGAATTTAGCTGACTAATTATTGCGAATATTAATTATCGTCTCTCTGCTGAAATAATCTGGATGATCATTTTAGCGATAAATATGCATTGGTTGCTTTGTCTCTCTTTCTGTCTCACACTCACAAATCAGACTTTGGGGTGAAATCATTAGCGAGACAGAAAGATTCATATACAGTTACACAGGAGCAGACATCCACCCCTAAATGTTGCTGCTGTCCCCCCCGCTCTCCCACGTCCTCGCAAACAATGTCTTCTTGTGCGCCGAGCCACTCGCTCAGATTTCGAATCACACCGCACCCTTTCCACTTTGGTGCCCTGTCCTTCTCTTATTTGCACTACTGCCACAACACAAACGCACACAGTGGCAAGTGTTGTCCCGTAGTATTTGTGTGCAGCAGGGAGGGACCAGCCTGCACTGGGATAAATAAGCAGGTAAATAAATAAAGAATAAGCATCGCTCTAGGAATTTGTCTCATTGAAGATGAAAAGCATCTGCCTCTCTCTGGCATCTGCTGTGAAAGATATCCCTCCACCGCTAAGGGTTTGGAGCACGGCAAGTAGCCAACTCTATCAGCCTCGCTCACTTTCTCTACCCACCGACGTGAACCAGCGCAACACTGGTGTACATAAAAACGAGCGTCAAAACAAATTTGTCAGCCAACAAACTTGATGTGAGTTACACTCATTTCGCAAAGCTAGCTTGAGGTATTAACTTGAAATAAAAATGGGTTCTAAATGTCTTTAATTCCAGTTGCCGAGTGGCAGTGTAATCCAGTTCTTTGGCACTGTGAGCAGTGTATTTATATATCTTTTTCTTCTCCACACTGCTACAGCTTAACACACCAACAATAAACTGCTTTCTCATTACCAGTTAAGGTGAAGACACAGAGGGAAGCTTTTTTTTCTTTTTCCCCCACAGTGGCTTTAAATGATTTTAGCTGTACTTGTGGGTATTTTTCCAAACTCTGCATGCAGGGAGGAGTATAATACAGTTTGATACGATCACAGCTTGAACTTTCACTGACGAAAGATGATGTCGACTGTACACAGT
Organism: Cichlasoma orientale; assembly: GCA_034780415.1. Classification (NCBI taxonomy): domain Eukaryota; kingdom Metazoa; phylum Chordata; class Actinopteri; order Cichliformes; family Cichlidae; genus Cichlasoma; species Cichlasoma orientale. Next base: position 19,573 of record JAVDPK010002670.1, on the reverse strand, counting down.
GTTTGGAAATTCCTTAGACGCTAAGTGTGTTAAGAATCAGAAATTGGTTTTGCAGACATAAAAGCCTAGAGGCACATTCCTTTAAGTGACAAACATTGATGAAGAGATAGCTGTCAGTGATACTTGTCTGCTACTGTGGCCAGGTGAGGCATGAGCATCGACTCACGTACATTCCTTCACAGAGCTTTTACTCAGACATGCCTCTTCTTTTGTTGACCTGTCAAAAGCGGTTAAAGGGCATCTCAGATAAAGGAAAATAAACTATTCAAATTTTGCTCTGCTAAGATCTGTGGCTATTGTATAGAGCGTTTTCACTGGTCTTGTTTCACAAAGAGGGTGGTCGAAGAGTTGCCTGTTGTGTGCTTTTTTTTTTTTTTTTGCTGTCCGCATTGAAATAGCCACATGAGTAATGGGCTGCTCAACACCTCCACGGGATTTAAGCCCACAGCATTAAGAGTGTTTTTTCTCCATAAGATACTGGAGGCATTGTGTTCCTGATGCTCAAACGTATTTAGCTAAACTGAATAGACTGGAGCTGACTGGCCACCCAGCAAGCCTGAGGATATTCCACTTTGTGAGCTTTGTCTTTTAACACATATCAGCAATCGGTATTGTGTAGTGGCCACAGTAAAGTGAGCAGTGAGACTGAAGAGACAAACTTAGAGTTTTCGTTTTTAGTTCAGTTCCAACAGACCGCTTGTAAAGGCTTTGTACTGAATTGTCGTCAGTGTGCTCTCTTGAAGATAAAAGTAGATTTACTCAAACTTTCAGAACTTTTCTCATTTTAATTCTGTTTTTTTTCTTCAGTCCTCTGGAGACGCTGCTTTAATTCCATCAAAAGAGAGATATCTATCCTTACCATATTGTGCTCTCTTTTACAGCATTATGATTACTCATCGCAGATGGCCATGGGCAAGAGAGTAGGGATAAGAAATTCAGTTAGCTCAATTTATGGAGATACACAGTTACTTTGTTTACGATGGCATTAGACATCGAATTTGGAGGCTGTAACAAACTTAAGGTCATATATCTATTTCTTAATCAGTTGGCTTAGTAATTTCCTTCACTAAATCGAATTCCTGAAAAGACAAAGCATTGGTTCTTGTGCCATTTTATTTGAGGGACAGCCTTTGATTTTTCTGTTTCCACTTAACACAAAGGAGCAATCCTTTCTGTCTTGGTTAATTGTTGTTCATTTGTGGTACACCTGCTGCTGGTTTGTTGGCCAGCCATGTCCCCCTTGGGGTGTGTTTTATGTTAAGTGTTTATGTATGCATACATGTCCTTCTATGAGATCACTGCACTTTGCGTGATTTGAACCCATCTGGTGTCTTTCAATTTCCTAATGGGGAACATTAAGGTGGTCCTTGGGGAGTACTGTTTAGGAGGTCCTATGGGGTTTTTAACTGATCCCCATTGTGAGAGGGGCACTGAGAGGCTTAAGCTCATCTTGACCTCCCCTTTGTTCTTGTTATTTTTTTCCAATAATTTCTCTCAGTAAAAGTGTGCCGCATTTGTCCCTCCACCCCTTTGCTGATGTACTTTGTGTGTTACATTCACTTTGCTGATTTTCCTCTGCCCCGAGCAGGATTTGTTGTGGGTATTAGATGCCTTGTTGATCGCAACCAAAGATCTTCAGCAACGTTTGCTGTTGTTTTCTTACAAGTGTACAAAAATTCTGTGTCTTCGGTTCTGCTCTGCGACTTGCTTTTGATATTTCTGCATTACTGTGTTATTATGCTCATTCAAATATATGCAAATGTATGGTGAGTTTGAATACTAATGTTTCTGTACCCCTGTTCTGCATGTGTTTGCTCTCCCAGGTGTTAGTCTTTGATCCTGTCAGAGTGGGACGTGTCTAGCAGGGGACTGAGGAGGGAGCAGTGCCAACTTGGAACATGGTGCCTAATATTCACCTGGCAGGGCCCCTCCTGCCCAGAGGGGCGTTGCTGTTCCTACTTTTACTCAGCTGCATGGTCTTCTCTTCTCTAGCAGACAGTAAGTATCCTCATTTACCTGTGAAGATCTGCCCTGGCTTTCCCCACCAGTTAATAACACATTAAGCTTCATTTAGAGGTGTTCTACTCATTTAAAAGGACAGATATTGTTATAGTGGAATTTAACATATGACAATGCTGCACTTTAACTGAATACATCAAGAGAACAAGCTCTCATGCTGTGCAGAGTAGAATTTTGTTTAAAATAGAATATAGATTCCATTTACATTTCATGTCTACAGTGGATTCCAGCAAACAGAAATAGCTGCTTGTCTAATGCATGTCCCCAAGTATAGAGAGCTTTAACATCTTAACTAAAAATAAGCACACAATGCAGGCAGCAGAGATCCATCAGCCTCCGTGCCTGGTTGTCAATCTGAGTGACAGTTTTGGCTGAAAGAAAGCGCTCCGAGAGATATGTCACCTTAGCTGTACCTTTGGGTCTCAGGGCCAGCCAAGAAGCACTGCCCTGCCAAAGACGAGGTCAGGGACAAAATTAATTCAACACATGACCTCACCTACAGTGCTGTCATAGGGTCACTGTAATTCAATTATACCCCAACCCCTCTTGTTCCCCGCACTCGACTATAGCAACTGCTCTGTCCTTTCAAACATGTATTGAATAGGATTTGTTTTTCTGTACCCTGTCTTTTCCCACTCCACCCTGTGCTATCATCCTTGTCTCTTGTGGTGTGTCTACTCTTGACCAGTATCACTCTGAGCTTGACCTTGCAGAAAAGTTTTGCAGTCCTTTTGTTTTTCATGGGACCTGGCAGGTCTGTCTTTGCTCTGCTTGTAATTTGATTGGATGAAATTGAACCTCAATGAAGCAGCAGTGCTCAAGTAAGATACTAATTGTACCCGATAAGCACTTTTCTGTGAAAAGGGGGAAAAGATGTGCAATGTCAGATGCCTGTTTACTTGTGTGCACCTTGTTAACTGTGATATGATGTTGTGTACCTGTGCTTTTTGTGCCACAAGTAAAAGGATGTGCTTTTTAGAGCTCGTCAAGTAAAAATGTCATCGGCATAGAAAGGATTAATATAGTATTTAAATGTGCTGATCCTTTCACATGCCTATTCCAGGCCAGAGTTTGGATGGTGTTTAAAATAGTTGGGTCTGTAATAAGGTATTAAAAGATACACACAGCTAACTAGCTCATGTTTTCCTCTGTTCAAAATTTGAACTATGTGTTAATGTTTAACTTAAGTGAACTTTTATGAATCTTGTTTTTTTTTTTCTCTCCCTGTCTCTGTCTTCATTTCATGTAGAGCAGAAGACGTTATTTAAAGGACAAATATAGTGTGATGTGACAAACTGGCACATGTGCATATATTCATACATAAATAAGGGGCACAACATAAAATAACTTACAGAAAAGCCTGGCTGTGGTCTGGGGTTAACCTATGGTTGTAGTTCAGTGTAAGCACACATGGGAAAAGGCACAGACTGCTATTATCCAAACTGTAAAGCAAACAGACATAGAATGAAAATAAGACATTCCTCGGGGGGGTTAAAATAACACCTCCCACTAATGGCAGGTTTGTGTGCATTTTGGTGCCTATAATTTGCATGCAACTTAGTTATGTGAGCTTGATGTTTTGGGTTTGGATTTCCTGTATTACAGAGCAGATACCAGACAGATATGGGTGGAGTACCTGGCAAGTTTCTGATTACATGGATTCAGTCTGGTGCTCTCGTCTGCCCCTTGAAAAAGTTGCAGCAACCACAGTTGTAGAAACCACACACAGCAAACGTGTCAGAACACACCCATGGATAGAAACCATACGTTATTCTTTTTTTTTTCTTGTTAACTTATTATTTGCCACATTTCAAAGGTTGTTTCCATACTGTTTGTTTGAAGTGACACTTAAGATGGCACAATTCATCAGGATTTAGCAGCACGGGTACAGGAAACTCTCCACCAGCCCTATCAGTGTTATAGCCTTCTGACATCATTCATCTTATAGCATCATTGAATAGGCATACAATACAGAGTGATTACTCTGAGTGCTGATCACAGACGTCCCATCGATCCCCGGGGAGCTCTCTCTAATCAACCAGCTCTCTATACAGCCTCCTTCTACACAATAGGTCTCTGGCCCACAAGGTCAGCCTCAAAGTCATACACCCAGCACTTAAATGTAATGGTTATCTTTTTGTAGCGCTGTCATTGTGAGTTATTTCATTGCCTTTAATAAGCTTTTGATGTATGTGTCTCCTCTCGCTCTTCTCATGTTATAATCTTGGGTTGCTTTTCATGTGAGGTGCGGTAAGACTGCCGAGGCTTCCTTTGTATCCAGGCCTGTTCTTTTCACTCCTCTTCAGCGGTATCATAATTAACAAGTTTAAAATAAGTTTTCGCTGTCCCATACTGCATCTTTGAGATTCTTATTTATGATGTTCCTTGTGCTACAATTAGAGTAATTGCAGATTACCAGTGCTTTTAACCAGTGTCATTGTACAATGGCTCAGCCATAAACAAAAGGTATCCCATGTGCCATCTGTATTTGTATTTTTGCCAAAATGCCTTTAACAAGGCACAGAATATTCTTTAAATCCATGTAATGTGCCATGTACTCCATAAACCTGTGAAGTAATCTTCATAGATTGATTTGGCAATTTCTAAATCTCCTACAATGGAGTGATGCCAAAGTGGTTTGGAGATGGGTGACCAGATGGGGGGCTGGGGGGCTGAAAATTGGATTGTGTTTTTAAGTGTCCATATGGTCACCCAGTTCAGAAACTGACAGGAATAGAAATTGATTCTTTTTTAATTAAAAGTAACCATATCCACCTTGGAGAGCCACTTGGAGAGTAATGCAGTTAGCACGCAGCTGTGGTCCGCACACATCATACAGACAGGCACAATGAGAGAGGAGACAGACGTGGAGGGAGAGCTAAACAATACAAAATGTACGCTGAGGAAGCAGTGGGGGGAAAGCATCATATAAGGTGGGAGAACGACACGTATAAGAAAGTGCTGGAGGAACGCATCTCAAAGGTTGGAGAGAATTATCGGAAGTTGTTTTCATAAGCCAGTGCAGCAATGTCAGAATAGAGGGAGGAAAGGGGCATCAGAGGTTAATGATGTGAGATTAATAGTTTAATTAGGGAGCTCAACAGCAGAGCCACAGGCAGTCACCCAAACCTTATGCTGTGTCCTGGTTTCAGCATTGCCACAGGATGACAGGCGTTTCCTGGTGTCTTGTGTCCTTCCAGAAAAGGGCGCATGAAAAAATACATTTCCGTTCTCTGATAATGTCCTTATTGACAAAAGAAACATCAGTTCTCTTACTGTGCCTCAGTAGCTTTCACATGCTCTGTACTTGTTAAATTGAAATTCATGGTAGCTGGCTCTAAATTGGACACAATTAGGTAACTTACAGGCACACACCTGTTTGCTTTTAGAAAGTCCTGCGTTTATAGGCATTTATCTCAACCCAGACAGCCTATGGGCAGGGAATAGAATAAAAAATGGATATATCTCAAGTGGAATTTATTTTGTGGACAAATGGTCACCCAAGATGATAAATCATAAGGGGGACATCAAAGAACATGTGTGCCCCTTTAAAATCGCATGCTCTCTGCTGTTCTATGTTTCTACTGTAGCATAATTTAATTTCCCCCTCAATTTTGATTAGTGGAGAGTTGAATTACTTAAGACCGCCAGGCCATGTGGGTGTGAAGATGAAAACAATGGTTGGGACTCTTTGTGGTCTCAGAGGGAAGGCTAATCTAGGGGAGGCAAATTAATGAGGTTAGTTGGGTCACATGGGGGGTGTATGGTGATAGATGATGAGCTAACCCCAAAATGGAATCTCTGAAGAAGCTAGGAGCCATCTCAGCAGCTGAGCCCCAAACACACCATCTCTCGGGATCACTTAACACACTTAACATCTTCTGCACATTAGTCTATTAATGTCAGGATCCAAGCCAAGGATAGATTTTACCTAGCAGCATTAACAAAGACCCCCAACAGTTACAGAGTCGGACTTTGTTCTTGTAGAAAGTTTGGACTTTAATATGCTTTTATTACAATGCATTCAAAATGTCCTTTTCCCTCTCTGTATTTTGTTTTGCATGCGAGTATCCCCAGGTTACCACCCACACATGCCTTCAAATGCAACAGTTAGTTATCCTTCATAGTTTCAAAAAGGGAAGAAAAAAGCACTTTAGTGACAGTGCAAATGAGAACATTTCATCAAATGAGCTAAACAAACACAGGAGCTGATGTTGCCCCAGGGTTATGCAGATGAGCTGTGGTGTTTGACACCTTACCGTAGCAGGCTTAGTCTTGTAGGTGGGATGGTGCCACAGAGATGGAGAACTTACTCACTGAAGATGGGGAACGATTTTGAATTTCACATTTATCATTCACATTACGCGGTAGACTTTATACTAGTTATTTTCAGACAATAATGTAATGAGTCTCCCACCAGCAAGCAATTATGGGTTTTAGCGCTGAGGAAAGGAAACTGTAAAATACATATTATGGTTTGCCCTCATTTCGTAATCATGACACAAAAAAAAGGAAAACAGCATCTGCAACTAAAATAGTTTTATCTTCAGAGAGCGTAACAAAGAAATCATAGTGGAGTTTCTGCCTTTATCTAATCTCTGTGAAATCTTTACCTTAAGGACTCATGTGGGTTGAAAGAAGTTGCAGAGAGTGAATCATCTTTGACTGGATCTAGGTTAGGCGCGAGTTTAAATGCTACAGGTAATAAAACACCTCAGACTCCCAATCGTGTGATAACAGGAACACCCACATTCTCACAATCAGAAAATACACAATGAAGCATTTATGCTCCCATATTTTTTAAACAGTTCCTATAAAATGCCCACTCAAAGCATCAGTCACCAAAGCACATTCTGGTTTTTTTTTTTTTCCTCAAATGTCATAAATTGACTGACAGTCAAGAAGAGAGTGCGCAGACTTGAGAGATACCTCCCTCATTCCTAATCGTCTTGAGAAGATGAAAGCTATTACATTAATGTTGCTCACACTGGGAAGAAAGGAGTGAAGGATAATTGCACTTAGAGTTCTATTTCTTCTCCACTGTCTTGAATAATTCAGGAAAGGCTGGAAGGTCTAATAGAAAGCTTGTCTTTGTGGTCCGGGGGGGCACTGGAAGTTTGATGTTTTTCTATTCTCTTTTCTCTACTACAAGTTTTGACATTTTGTCTTAAGTACAGTATCTCAGTAACGATGAATCGCATTACTCTTGCGAGTTCTGATAACGCTTATAAAGCTCCATCAATCTTCAGCCACTACCCCACCATTCTGAGAAAGTCCGTTTCTTTGGTGTCTGTGTTATCATAAGGGACTGCCGTGTGAACTGACTGTTAATGAGTTGGCGATTACGGCGCAGCATCCAGAAAAGCATTTCTCGAGTTTGAATTCAGGTTCGCAGCGTAAGGAGACGAGGGCAAAGATTTTTAGGCCGATTTACTAGAGTTAAAAAAAAGCAAAACAAAATTTTTTACACATTTTTTTTATTAAAAAAATTGAAATAATCAGCAGATTAATTGATCATATTAGTTGCATTAATAATTGACTGCAAGAAATGAAGCCGCTGAACAGCTGCACTTTAGTTTGCACATTGACAGCTGCACGTCTCTCTCCTCATGCCGTTAATGGAGTTAACGTTTAAGACTTTTAAAAACCCGATTGTAAAGCTTCATCATACTTTCGGTCCTCTGGCCCTTCCGCAATAATTGTACACAATTCTTGGTGTTCAGCTGTAAAACCAAAGTGCAAATGGCACACATGATGTTTATTGGTTTAAACAAACAGCCTGAAGTGCAGTTGACTTTATCGGGGTAAATAACTTGCAGGGGAGGCAGCTTTATATGGCATTAATTGCAAACAAGTTGGCTGCTAATGGCCTGAAAAGGCCTTAATGGAAGTGTTCCATTAAAACAACCAGTGCTGATGCCATCAGACAAATTTACACTAAGTGTTGCCTCATGAAAATGATAACTTGCTAATCCATTATTAATAAGAATTAATGGTTTTCACTGTGCCGTGTGTGTATCGATCCCTGATACTCTACACTACAGAGTAGCTCTCATTGGGCACTCTGGCAAGCTTGGGAATAGACTAATTGTTAGCCACACAAGTGCCATTTATGCGACTCTCCCTGCTGTCTCTGCATTTATTACAGGCATTGCTCCGAGGCCCCCGACTAGGAAGAAGGCAGACTGTATAACTGCTTAGGAGAGTATGATACATACAAGAGGTGTTAGCCAGAACCAACAGAAAATCACTAGTACTTAATACAGCTTTAAACTATTTTTCTGTTTTTATTTACTCAAGACAATTTTGTTAACTGGCCAAAAAGCAACCAAACAGCATAGATTTCTGTTAAATAAAGCACCACACTCCTTGCTTTTACTTTACATAATGATCATACAAACTGTCATGTCACTAAGGTTATTTCTGAGCCTGGAAAAAGCGCCTGATCTGTTGCCCTACCGGAGTTCAAAACCCCGAATACCTTTTATCTGTCTAATGACCTCAGACCTCACAAATGCCTCTGCAGGCATTAGGTTAAATGAGAGAAGCTTTTTAATCCTCCCCATACAGAGCCTTTAGGCTCCTTTGGTGCTTTCTAAAAGCAGGATCTATGCAGATTTGTCAATACCCTGTACTCAGGGTCATATTTAAATTTCACATTAATAGGCCAGAAATATGCACCTTTGTCACTACACTCAATCACCACACTAATCATAAATGCTAAATACTGTTACTTGATTAAGCTGACACTTTATATTAAGTTTTAAGTTTTTTGCATTTATTTCCCTAATAACCCTTCAATTTGTTTGATAATGAGGTTAATGTCTATCTGTATTTGTGGGGGCACGCCAGAAACACCTATTAGTCCAAAACCGAGTGTTTTTCACTTGTGTGTATTGTTTTGAGCTTTGATTAATTCATTTATTCCATTCATTAGTTCTAACATGAAAGGCTTTTTGCTTTAGTAACATTTTTTTTTCAGTACCACCAACCAGGCTGCTGTTTGTGTACAGCAGCACTGTTTTGCATGTTGATCACTTTTTGATCTTTCTGGTTTATTTATTTGGTAATTAAAACAGTAGTTTGAATGATTTTGATTTTGATAACCCAGTTTAGTGGTACTAATTAAAGCATTGTTGTAATATTACCAAATTCTAACCAGTATGCAATACTTATGAGCCAGTAACCCCAACCCTACAATTCTGGCAACTTACAGTAAAGCACCGTGCCTGACAGTTATGGCAGCACTTTCTACACAGTGCCAGAGAGAAGAGAGCATGCGTTAAAGCCTTGTCAAGATAGGAGTTTTGAATGTGATGTATCAAAGCGTAAAAAGAGTGCTGCCCGAAACTCGTAGTCGTTGGCTGGGAGAAGGATTTGCATAGGTAGGCTTATGTGTTTTCCAACTCGTCCCTGCCATTGTTTTCATGTGACAACTGCCTGACAGCCAGGAAAATGGGACACGGGCAAAGAAAAAAGGTTGAGTCTGGATTTTGTCTCTCTAAGAAAAGACAAACCCAGCAGTTTGATATCACCCTTCAGTGGTGGCTGCACTGACGGAGGAACACCAACTCTCTCAGTTCAGAAATAAATGCCTCTGCCCTTTCAGTGGTGTGCAGTAGGACCACCATTAACCCCATCTATAAGTCAGTGGTTCAGGGTCACCACAGTGACTTGAGATTTTGTGATTGAATGCTTGGTGAGATCTGGATTAACGATGGAGAGCTCTGAATTTGCCACAGTTTAGCCTGTGAATCACAGGTCAACTATCGAAATTCAGGGGAAGCTTGTTTAAGAGGATTAATGCGGGAAAAGCTCCATGAGGCCAGTTTCCACTCTTCTTCTGTTTATCCTTAAAAATCCGTAAGATTTGTAAGATCCAGCGGTTTCGAACTTAAATGACTGTGGCAATACACACGCCTACGTCCTTTAATTTGAAGCACGCACAGTGAACTGTTTTAAGGCTGTGTGATTCTCCATCTGAGCAACAAAGTGAAAACCCTGACATCAATCTGAATGCAACTGCAACAGACAGATGTTTGTAGCAGCTCTTCTAAGTCTGATTGCTGATAATCACGTCTTAAGCATTCCAGCTCAACACCCAAACACACACTGATGCACGCTCAGGCGTACACTCTTAATGCTTATCAGGTTGGACTTGTTAACTCAGCACTCCTGCCGCCACATGCGTGTGCGTCACAGTCACATTCTGATGCTATAGATTACTGTGCTGTTGCAGTTGATAAATCTTTTTCTAAAACATGTTCCTGAAAGAACCAGGACAAAAAAAAAAACCTCAAATTGAAATGTCAGGTGGGTGTGGGGACAGTGACGGCATCTTGGCAGCTGCTCATTGACACTTCACTGTGCTGTAGTGCATTTAATTTGTTTGCCATTGTTAATTTATCATGATCATAATTTAAATATGTGTAACATATGGCATGTATGCATACACACGTAACTGCCTGCAGGCTTCCAGTATCCTTTTATTGTAAAATTGCTGCAGTGCATTGAAGAAAGCTCCTCTGTGGATATGTCCTCGAGCAAGGACAGCCAGCACCACCTCTCTGTCTCTAGCCAAGTGAGGGCAGAGTGTGATGATGTAGCAGGTGGACCGTCTTTATCTGAAGAAATTACAATGTTATGCTAACTAGATACTGAACCTCCCCACATGTCTCCCAAAAAAAAAAAAAAAAAAAAAAATGTTATGCTAGAAGAAAAAAAAGAGTGGTGGAAGCCACTGCTGGATGTTTCCCCAGTGTGTGCTCAAGGAGGGGAAGCTGGCATCTCCTGTGTGTACGCGGCATCATGATTTACCCCTTTGTGCATGTCTCCATGGGCCAGTCTGCTCATCTGTGGTCTAGGTGTTCCCTACCTCCCTTTTTAATGACTCTGGAGATGAAACACGAGCTGACGGAGCTGTAATAAGGACATTGTGTGCTGAAGCCAAGATTATGCACATCTGAGGCTGTAGATAAAGCACGAAGAATGGCTGTTGTTACACTGAGCTAAGGTATGCACATTGTAGCATCATGCCAACTTTGACAGGCTGTTGACTCACACCCTATTGTCATATGCACAATGGTGCTGAGTGTGTTGCCCTGTAAAACCCTAAAGGCAAACAGGAGAAATCACAGTTGGGGGTGTTCTCCAAGGTAGTGTGGTGTCAAATCGTAGTTGGCTTTCTACAGTTTTGGGATATGCAAACCTGTTAGATGCCTAATTAGAATAAAATAGCCGTTTGATAGCTAAACTGTGTGTCAAAGGTGAGAACATGATACAGTGACAGGCACACAAAGACTAGATGTGTCTCTCTGAGCTGCAGGTGCGCACAGCAACAATGCCTGCGTGGGTTTTCTCAGGGTTGCCTTTGTGTTGGGAAAAGTGACACTGATAGATAAGTTCTCCCTCTAGTCTCAGCCTCTTTCCCTGTCAATAACTTATTTCCCTTACTCTGTCCCCTTCACCTCATCCTCCTCAGGCTTGCCAAGTTTCATCAAATCCCCTGAGGATCAGACGGGCATCTCAGGTGGAGTTGCATCGTTTGTGTGCCAGGCCACAGGGGAGCCAAAACCAAGAATCACCTGGATGAAGAAAGGCAAGAAAGTCAGCTCCCAGCGCTTTGAGGTGGGCACTCACGCATGACTTTCACATCTCTAAGCACCTATGCAAGTACAAACATAACGCAGGCGGGAGCAGCATGTGACAAATCATTACAGATGTGGGGGTGAGACTGCTTTTGTAACCTCTTATTAAGACCAGATGCATCCACACATGCGTGCAGACTTGCAGCGTTCACACAAATCGCACATTCGCACACAATGACTTGCCCTGTTATTGAGCATCTCACCAACTCTTCTGTTCTCTAAGGGAACCCAGACAATCTTCCTTTCTCTTTAATCTCCCTCCATTTTGATTTATATAGTCTGTTTCATCTCTGTCCATTTTTTCACACCCTCATCCTTTCTCCTGTGTCCCCCTCAGCTACACCATCTCTGGGCACACACTACCTTAATGTATGTGATGTATTTCCCTTCCAACTTGTGAACCCATTTGAAGAAAAGGGGATTCTTAGGTGGGAACTCTCACTGTTTCTGACCACTCCTACCTCTATGAGATTACTTAACTGTGGTACCTGGGGGGGCATTGGTTTATACTTCTTCTATGTCAGAGTTTTTAGACATGACCTCATATTATTATTCAGTTGAAATATCTCAACTGATTTGATTAAGAGAGGATTGAAGCAGGACATAGAAACTAGTAAATGAGCAACCATGACAAATGAAATTCTTCACCTCCCACATCAGGGAGAAAACAAACACTCTGCAATATACAAATAGGAATGTGTTTTATTTATATCTCAGAATCAAGGTGAAGTAATTTCTTTAGAAAAGGTAAAAGAGGCCACTAAAAATAACATTCCTGCATCCTTCCTTTACTTTCCTGCGGTTTTCCTAGGTGATTGAATTTGACGACGGTTCGGGCTCCGTACTGCGGATCCAGCCGCTGCGCACACACAGAGACGAAGCCATTTACGAGTGCACGGCCACTAACAGCGCCGGCGAGATCAACACCAGCGCCAAGCTTACAGTGCTTGAAGGTAAGCTAAGTCTTTTTTTTTTTCCTCCATTTGGTTTCTCTCTCCATCTTCTTTTCACTGTGGTCCTTTTCCTGCTGCTGGTGGTTTTTGAAGCTTTTATGCCAATATATTCAAAAGCAAATCTGAGTGTTTGCCTTAATAATTCATACATAAACATTTGCAAAATTGTTGGATTCCTTATATTGGCAGTGTCAAGGAGGGGCAGCCATATCTTAATTCAAACCCCACAAGGTTAAAAAAAAAAGCAAGCAATGCAATTTTAAGTAAGACAGTGGCTCACTCAGCAGGTAACTCAGCAAATGTGTGAGCTGGAATCTTGTGTTTTTATATATTTTAAGAAATATGTGCTATTTTTGGCTGTAATGCAATATCTCTTGTGTGGTCACTTTGCCATGTCTGAGTAACAAATTAAAGCCTTAATCAATGTAAACACTGCCTGATGCCAGCGTATATGACATAAATCATTAGCTCACTGCCTGTCCAAAGAACTAAAAGAGAAAATACTTCACATAGGTATATAAATAATGTTTGGGTGTTTGAGTGGTTTCCACATGTACAAATACCCTCAGTGCCTGCAGGCTAGTTTGGCCTCCATGGACCTCTTTTCATTTTTTTACCAAAGAGTTAATGTATGTGATTTATATGGACAGAGGTTCTCCACCTCTCTTCACGCAGTCTTCCATATCACTGAGCTGAGAGCATGAATTTCTTCTTTAATTGATTGTAATTTTGTCATGTGACAGCTAGTCACCACAGGAGTTGATTTCATTACAAACTTTAAAGAAAGAAAGGAAAAAAACTCCAGTGCTAGCCAGAGGGAGGATTAAGGCCGTCCATAGCCATTACACTGGCATTAAAGCAGATCCCCTCTCATTCAAATACAGCCTTTCCATCCCCAGTTTGAATCCCATCTTTCTTACACCCACCCTTCCTTTTTTCTCTGTCCACACTGATTTGGTGATATCATCGACTGGGCTTGCATAATCTTCCCGTAGGGACTTTTCTTCAGTACAAAGAGAGGGCTTTCTTTTTTACCCCTCTTTTGCACTGTATCACGAAGAATGCTGTTTCACAAACAAATAGGTTTGTGCAGGCAATATGACATAAAACTCCTCATATGAATGAGATTAGATTAATCACAGCTTTTGTGTTTGGGGGCAAGTTTGGAATCCCTCAGTCAGTGAAATAAAGAAAATAATCGTACTCAACAGGGAGAATCTGTTTTTATCAGGAGATGTATTTTGTATTTCTATCTGTCTTCGATCTTCCATCTACGGTGCATGCCATATGATGCTTTTATCCATCACTCTTTGCTAGTACATATTTAATGCACACATTTTCACCACGGAGTTGTAACCAGACCTTAAACTATGACCGTGTTACCTTGTGTGAGGGAACTTGATTCTCATGAGATTGGCAATATCGTAATCTAGAGGGAGTACGTTGTGCCAGACTTCAAGCTGTGAATTTGAAGCCAAACCACACACTGTCCTATAAAAATCTTCTGGCCAACAGGCGCAGCTTCTGAGGTGTTTGGGTTGTGAAAATATAGATGTTTCGTCCGAACCTGCTAAGTTTTTTTTTTTTTTTTGAAAATTCCTCTCACCTGCTATTTTTTCTTACAAAGATGGCAAGCATTGTCTGATGACACGCTAACATCATACTACACTGACTGCCTTCTTGCTTTCAAAGCTTCTAAGACTGCATCTACTTTTTCCTCTTCATCACTTTAGATCCTTTTGTAGATCTTTGCAGGGCTGATGTTTGTAGATCTGATTGAAGGTAGTAGACAGTGACAGGCTAATCCAATCAATTTTTTTTAGCTGCTGCTCTTTTTCAAGTAGTTTCCAAAATGTATTTAATTGTGGTTTTCAGGTAAAGTGTTTATACCTACCTATCTCTTTATGCAATATTATATATTATAATATTAAACTGAGTGAAAGTGATAATAATATTGTAGTGATGATATCAGGGAAATGTCAGTATCTGAGTTATTGCCTCGCTGGAGAGTTGGACCCGTTTTGGCTCATTGTTTTAGTTGCGCAAAGCAAAAGAGTACAGACTCATAAAAAAACCGGTCCTGTCAGAGTCTACAAACTGATGTAAGCCATCTACTTACCAGCCTCAGGTGAGATGGCAGATGGCCAAAGTAAACAGGTCTTTGTCAAACCTTTGACCATGCAGACAGAAACAGAATTTTATTTATGAATATGTACTCCAACGGGACTTTCCCAAGTTGCTTTGTTTGTGTTGGAAGTGAGCAACCTCTGCTAAACAGACGGGAACAGCTGCTAAAGTGTAAAACAAGTTACACTAATATTGCTTTTGAGACATTCTGGCCATGATTGTTCAAAAAAACTATTTTCAGATAGGTTGAACTCTTAATGAAATGAAGTTGTATTGTTGGAATTTCTGTGATATTCATCAGTTAGACATGCAAGTCACAGTTTATTGGATGCAACGCCGATGCGTAGCGTTTCATTAGTGTGCGTCTCATCTCGTAAAAGTTGGCCTCTATTCTTTTTCACAAAATCTGTTAGAGAACAGAACCGCACGTCATCTTTAAACTAAATAAGTCTTGAAATCTGCTCCTTCAGAAGCCTTAGGATGAGCTGGCTGTTCATACAAATGCACATTCATGTGTATTCACTGACAGATACACGCTCAGAACAAACACATTCCCTTACAGAGCAATGATGTCAGCTCCACTCTATTTTTAGACTATTGTTTGTAGCCTAGTGATATATCAAGTTCATATCAGCAGCACAAGAAAACACTGGGGCAGCACCAACCAGATGGAGACTAATGACCCTCGCCTTTAATGGGCCAGGAGTAGCCTGAAGGTTCGAAACGTAGGTGTCACATCAGAATATACATAGCTTTTTCACATGTAGACCAAATCATAAAATCTGGAGAAAGTAACAAAGAAGGCTTCTGTAACCAGAATTCTTTGTGGCATCTCTGAGCATGGAACAGAATTAGTAGAGCTACTTGGTGACTGCACTGGTGGAAACATGTTTCAGTGTGCCTTCAAAGGGGGGAAAAACCCAAAAGGTCGAAAGAATGACTTCATGAGCGAAAATGTCCTGTTTTTGCTTTCCAAAACGAGGAAACTCGCACTCTCCATATGAATTAAAGTGCATGTGACTTTGTATCCTCATGAAGTTGTCGTAATGCTATGAGCACCCCCATTCAGAGAGGCATGGTGAAGTCATTATAGCTCTAAGTCGATCTGGATTATAGGTTTTAGCAGAGCAAAGGAAGGTTGAGCATTAATTATGATTATTTCCTATACTGGCTCCTTATTTTGTTATGCCAGTCCTGCAAAATATGGATTATGACAGTCATACCAGTGCAGCTTTCCACCTGCTTTCAGTGTTGGCAGAGGAACATCGTACTGCGTAATGTGCCAAGGTTCAGCAGTTCATTATTGTCTGGATCACTTGCTATGAGTTTTAGCCCTGTTTTTGGGGTCCATGTTTATTTTGTGTGAGTAATAATGGCTTCCTGTGGCACCACAAGATACTTTAAGAAATCCCTTCATGGATTGTTTGTTATTGCTTGTATTAATAGAAAAACTGACAATGTGACTTTGGAAATAACAGATCAGTACCTTCCGTTAGTCTTGCTGTTTGTGAGATTAAACATCAACTACCAAGCAAAATTTAATGGAACTTTATCAAGAGGTGGAGCACTTACTTGTTAGGAGGACTCGTTAAATTTGATGCAGTTCCATATCACAGTAAGGTTGTTTTTTGTTTTTTTTTAATAGCCTGATAGGCGTTATAGCTGCACTTCATTCTGGCTTGGCCTCACTGGCAGTCACTTTTTGTGGCAGTGTGGTTAAGTCAAAAGCTGGCACATAAGAATGTTACTCAACTTTGTGAGAGTAATTCCATTTTATGTTGGCGTTGTTCTTGGAGATCTGTGCACAGATGTTATGCAATGGGATACTCACCTGTGGGGAGCTGCAAAGGCACGTTTTCACACTACCCAAGTCGAGCTTTAGCACTTTTGCAGTCATGAGTCTCGAGTCACTCTGTAATTCTGTCACGCTGTAACAGCCCCGCTCTTTGTTTGTCGCCGTTCTCACGCCCCTGCTCAAGGGGTCACACCACTGAGACTTACATACAGGCCCAAAGTCAGCTCAGCCATTCTTTATTTTGTGTGCAAGAGACACACACACACACACACACACACACACACACACACACACACACACACACACACACACACACACACACGTGCATAATAAAAAGTACAGAGCTGACACACTGTCATAAGTCAACTTGTGAGGATCCTTTACTACAAGTCTTCTTTTTTAACTGCAGTGTTTTGAACAATTGCTTTGAATGTAAAATGTCATTTTTATGTGCATAAGTATGTGTTTGTGCAGTATGTGTGTGACAGAGAGAATTGGTTGCCTGTGTGCAGCTCTGACCAATATGGATAAATGATGATGCAGACATTGGTAGGACCAGGGGGAGAGTTGTGATTGAGAAATATTGTTGCAGTCTTTCCTTCCCCTTTCTCTCACACTCTCATTTATTTATTTTTGTTTCTGTCTGTTTGTATTTATAATGTTTGTCTCTATCCGCCCATTTCTGTGGTCCGCCTCCCTGTCCGTCTCTGTGCTGTTGTTGTGGTCAGTGTGGTGGTGAATTGACATTGTAGTAGGGTAGTAGATGACCAAGAGGAACGATGAGTCATTACACGGGTAACGATGCCAATGTTCTGACCTTGAGCCCCCCCCCCCCGAATTGAACCGCCTCAGTAAATGTCCAGGTAAATGGTGCTTGTCTCTGTGATGTATGAAATAAACTACTGCTGGCCAGAAAAGACATCTTAGCTGACAACATCAGTCTTAAATGCAGTGTGCTGCCACTTCTCCATGTCAAGGCAATAACTCACATTTTCATCGCCGCTAACATTAGATGAGCATGTAAAATTTAAAATGCAATGACTCAGATCTAGAAACGACAAAGGTAGTGTCAGAATCGTGTCACGACTGATTTGGCTCTGCAGTGCAGCTGACAGTTTTCACAACTGTATGTTGACAAGTTTTGTCCAAAACCAACACCAATTTTTGATGAAATCACCTTGAGCAAAAGCCCTGATAAATGTGTGGTTTAATTGGTTTCTATCAGCAACCAGGGAACTGCAAGATTGGCTAGTTCTGGGAAAGGCCTACAGCAATAGAGATTTACATAGAAATAATAAGTCATATTTTCCATCTAACGATTCTTAGCTCAGAGATTTTACACTAACACTTAATTAGAGGCCAGTTATCATAGTGAAATAAGAGTCTACAGATACTAAGGCTGCTTTCTCATTATTAGTGCTGTGATTCATTTTTAAACAGGAAGAAAACTTGTTGTAGTTATTTCTATTACTCAGATACTGCATCGAATCCCAGGAAGTTGGACAGTAATGCCTTTCTGCTGTGATTCACCAATGATATGTTTTCCTGGCAATAGTTTAAGCAAAATTCCTCCAGCATAAAAACCTAAAACAAACTAAAATGCCAAACTGATATCTATAGTTTGCCCTGTGACTGCATGAGCTGAAACTGAAGGTAGATCCTGTTGCTTTTCTTTTTTTTCTTTTCTTTTTTTTTGTTTCAGTGCTGCAGAATATTTTCCTGTCCTGTGGGAGACAGCAGACAGGTCTCTAAAGGAAAGGAGGAATGTTATCAAATGGTACCATATCAAAAGCCCTGTCATTACCAGAATCCTCCACTGTCAGAGTGTGAATTAGAAAGGGCCTCGTTCAGACCAGAAGTTTTTTGAAGTTCCCTGGTAACTCATTTCTGAACATATAATATTAAGAAAAAATGTAATTTTTGGAAAGGTCAAGCGAGTAATATGCAAGAACTTAGTTTCTGCAGTTGATTAAAAAAAAAGTAGTTCCTTCCTTGGTGAAAACATGGCAAACATCAAACTTTGGAGTGACGTAGCTCTGTGTAATATTAATAGAGTTTTGCCCTTTGAGTCAATTTTATGCCCCTCTAATCTTAAGATGGAGAAAGGAGACCATAATTATACAGGAGTGTCGAGAACTCATCTGTTTTTGCGCACTGAGAATTTAAAAAATGTAATTTGGTACAGTGTCCCGGGTTTACTGCGTTGACTGCATTTAGTGCTTCTGTGTTTGGTGGCAGTAAACAAATTACGGACTCACCGGTTAGAAAGAGCTTTATTTGCTTGCCATGCATTATAGTCCCTTGTGCAGAGGCAGAAAATGACTGCGACACAATGCCAGTAATAAATATCTCAGGAGCCAGGCAAGTGCGGACAACAAACCTGACTGGATAAACAGCATAGAAATCTCATTGCGCTTCTTCCCAGGCAAGATAAATACATGCAGAAGCTATATCGGAATGATTTTAATACCGAACCCTGCTCCTCCAACAACTTAATTCTCTCCGTTCCTTCACTATTCAGATCTTCCTCAATGACCAAAATAAAGTCTTTTGTGCAACTGCTATTTCCCACATTACTTCTTCACTCTTCTCCTTTTCAGTACGGGTGGGTTTCTCCTACTGTTTAAATAGTTCTTCCCTTATATTCTTCAACAGGGTGAGTGGTCAGTTCATATTTAATATTGCATACTATAGGTTGTTGAAGAATGTGATATAGGGTATGAAACTTTGGGTTTGCAGTACGAGATTTGGCATCTATTTCAGTCATTTGTCAGAACATGCTAAAAGGAACACAGTAGCACAAACCTGCATGCGCACAAAATCATCCAGGGACATGCTCCCACTCTGGGAGCATGTCCCTGGATGACTGACTACAGGGACATGCTACAGGGACACCTGTAGACTGTCCCTGGATGACAGTCTACAGGTGTCTCCCATCCTCACACACCCATAAATACACGCACACACACACGCGCACACACACACACACACACACACACACACACACACACACACACACACACACACACACA
>JAVDPK010002669.1:0-11829 GCA_034780415.1 Cichlasoma orientale | reverse complement strand
GTGTGTGTGTGTGTGTGTGTGTGTGTGTGTGTGTGTGTGTGTGTGTGTGTGTGTGTGTGTGTGTGTGTGTGAGTTTAGGGAATTAAGCTGGCTATGACAAAGCAGGTGAAGCTTCAGCTCCAGCTTGCTGGTCGTCTGACAGAAAGAATTATCACCACAAAGAAGAGCTGTTCAAATTCACAATAATGTGGGTGGCGGTGAATCCGTCCATGTGGCTGCACAGTGCACAATTCCCTAATTAAGAACTGTGCACTGTGTGCACCTTCACCTATATCTATGTTTCGCCTCCTGTTTAATTGTCATTTAGCTCAGTCATTTCTGTGCGGTTTAGTGGGATTAATAGCGTTACAAAAAATTGTGGACATGCAAACGTAATGCCATGAACATGTCTGTCTGCCTAAAGTCAGAATTCAGAATATCACCCGAGGTGTTCACCAGGTAAATATATATTAATAGGGTTACTGTAAAAACCATCAGCCATAATCTGTCATAATTAACAATGATTCACAGGGGGTGATTTCTGAATGGTCCGATGACCCGGCTGACCTTTCTTACGGCACCAAATTTGCAGTTTGCTCGTTCATAACAAACAAGATCCTATAGACATGAGAAGCAGGAGCATCTTAGTGAGGAGCATAGTTGAATTAAGTTACCACAGTTCAATACTGAGAATAGATGAAATTCAAATGTGTATGCCTGCGTATTTTCAGGTTCTGTAATAAGCTTCTGTAGTTCCTGTTATCAGGAAATTTAATTGTTTCCATTGAGGGAGCTGTTGATTTAAAATCTTTGAGTAAATTTTCTCAGATGAAAGACAGATAGATGTCTCTGTATGAATAACTGTCAGTGTGCATTCAAGTATATAAATCTGTGTGTGTGTGTGCGTGTGTGTGTATATATTTTGTTTGTTTTTTTATTACTTCTCAAGTTGTTTTTACCTTTCACTGAGCAGCCACATGTCGCTGCATTGTGGACGGCGATCAGATGTCAGCGTCTCATGGGTCTTTTTCACTTTGCCGTCCATCAATCACATTTGATGTAAAGAAATGATGACAGTTTTTCTCAGTGGGAAATCTCATTATCACACTATAGTGACACGCTGCAGTCCAGCTCTCGCATACGTCACATGTACTCTGCCTACTTACTATTCATGTTTCTCCCTGCTTCCATTAGCCATACGGACGTTTTAACAATGAGAACCTTTCATTAT
Source organism: Cichlasoma orientale (assembly GCA_034780415.1). NCBI lineage: Eukaryota > Metazoa > Chordata > Actinopteri > Cichliformes > Cichlidae > Cichlasoma > Cichlasoma orientale. The sequence goes on along the minus strand of JAVDPK010002669.1, from coordinate 10,619 downwards.
TTATTTATTTATTTTTTATTTTGGAATACACAGAACATGAGTGTGCACATTGAAATATTATGTGTGGTTGAAACATGTCATATTTTCATAAAAACATGGGGGAATTGAGTCAGAATTCAGCGGTCACACTAAAGAAAATGTGCAGCATTGAGCATGTTAGCTCCTTTACACAAAAGCTCAGATTTCCTCGAACTGTGTCTCCTTTCACTGAAGCACTTGTTCAGGTGACTGTCAAGTGAATTTGGCCTATATTCCCCGGAGGCTTGTACAAGTAATCCTGTACGGTTGTGCTTCGAGTTTTCTGCACATCATTGCATGCCAAGTCTCTTTGTAATGGTGGGAAGGGTTACATCAGATTAAAAAAATAAAAGGCATAAAATGCATGATTTAATCATTTTAACACTTTGTGGAAACTGTAAATTCTGTAGGACTTACTGGAGCCCGCTCAGTTCGAGTGCACGTGTCGCTAAAACAAAAGGAAGGCATATTTCTGAAGCTCACTCCACTTTTTAGACGTTCAGCTTTTCACTTCAGCCTTTGATTTCTGTACGTTTTGTGGATTTCAGTGCAGTGATTTTTAATAGAAATAAAACTGCCCTGTGCGTGGTTCACTGTGATTTAAAAATGTTATTTTACACAATTTATTTTTTACTTTGAGATGATTCTTTAATCTTGAGTGATCAAACATTATTATTTCTACAAAGCCCCCAAAAAGCGATCTGTGGCCTTGATATTTTCTGGTGTTTTTGTTTCCAATTACAGACTGCTGTAATAACCTACACCATGTACTTTGCTGTCATTGTATCCATGGATTTCTTTAAAAAAAAAAAACGAAACAAACAAACAAAAAACATTTTGATCTCCGAATCCTATTTTCTGTCTAATATTCAGATTTTAAAACAGTATTTACTTATTTATATTTAACAATCATTTCACAGCAAGACTTCAGCAAATCTCCATAAATTCTTTGTCCGTATGTAAAACAGCTGAGGCAGTTTTTACAACATATTTTTTCATTATTTATAGCAGTGCTTTATAGCAGTGCTTGTTCTTGACACCAGGAATATTGATAACATTGATGCATTTGATATATTCTTCTGTTGCCGTGTCTGCTCGTTTATATTAATCAAATATACGGTTCTTCCCATAAGACGGGAGAATGATATGTTGCTCCAGCATGTCTTCTAATCCCGTCACATCTGTAAAAGGTATCTTCTCTCTGTTTGAGCCAGAAGAGCACTAATAACCATCCATCATCAAAGTTCTGCATCCTGAGCATGCAGGATGTTTGTGTTTCACCTTCTAAAGAGTCAATCCAAATTCAGATGCTTTATCATGTGGATTTTCTGTGTCAGCATTTTACCTATATAAACCAGTGAATATAAACAGCATAAACTGCACAGCGTGCTTCCAGGCATGAAGAAAGTGAGCAGCAAATGTTGTCACTGTGAATGTCTTTCAACAGAAGGAGCTTCGTTTAAATGCAAAATTGTGTTCAGCGATTTTTTTCAGGCTTCAACTTCATGTTAACAGAAATTACATATGCATCTATGCAGTACATGCATTTAGCAAAATTACCACTAAACTGGATAAAAATACTGAGCTGAAAATTGTCATTTCATAATTTATTGACTGGCTTTGTGTTGAGAAGAAAATCTCTAACGAGCTTACGTTTCGTTTAACATCTGTGTGACAGACCTGTGATGTCCTGATAGAGTAATAAGTGACTTAGAAAGCAGTTAAGTTCTGAATCATCAACAGGTTATTGTCATAAGACACTCCCATTACTATGTCACAATCGTATACAGTGACAGCCACATTGCTTACCAAATGACGTATTGTGCATCGTTACAGAAGCGCACAATGCAACACAATGGCAGCAATTTCAGAACTGACATGAGCATCAAGGTTTAATTGATCACAGTAAAGTTGTTTGGTCAGGAATGTTTTATGTTAGATGCTTTACTGAACAGGTGGTTCCAAAAAAATGAAATGCCTTAGCCTCTGCAAATCTGCTTTACATCACCAAAGGTTTATAATTGAACTAATGTAAGTCAGCAGCTGAGTCATACAATAAAATAAAAAGGAATTCTCTCGCTAAGCAGCCAAATTATCTTCAATTTTCTCTCCCATTTCACCATAATTTCCTCCCTTTCTGTTCTCTAAAAGGCCGTATTTAGAAATGAGTTTTAAGGAAGCATGTCTGAGTGGTTTCTGAGTATAGCAGACAAATCCACATATCGTCTCACCAAGTCTTTTTAATTCCCAAGATCTGCACGGAAAGATGAAAGCATGCTTTTTTTTTTTTTTTGTCCATGGGAGATCAACAAATCTGCCCCCAGGCAACTAACATGGGTGATTAATTATTATAATAATAACTCACTACTCTGCACGAGATCCATGAAGTGTATAATGACTCCTTATTATACTGCAAACACTGTAAAAGAGTTATTTTTGAGGTCATGCTGCCATTGAATATTAAATGTTAAAGTTATTAAATCATGCATTTTATACCATGTTTCTTCTGGAACTTCTAGATATCACGATAGTGTATATATACAATACCAGTCAAAAGTTTGGACACACTCACGTGAGTCCAAACGGCAAAGTTGTTTCTTGAGTACAGCAAAGTATTGTTGATATTCAAAAGACATGCATGATTCATATAATTTGTATTTTTTTACATTCATCAAAGGAAACCTTTTATTTGCTTTTCTTGTTCTTGTTTTTTTATAATAAACACCAATATGATGTAATCAAGACTCAACACATGTTATTTTGAAGGGCAGATTTAATGGAAATGACGTGTCGCACTGTTTTCATTAAAAAGCAATTATTATTAAAATTTTGACATTTCCAACCCTTCATTTTACATGAGTATTTATGAAAGAGAAAAAAACTTGTGACTACACCTGACTAATAAAATGGTTTTAAATATCACTTTTTGTAAACTCTGCACATTTAGTCATATGACGTGATCTGGGTGGATGCATGTGTTTAAGAATATTTCAGGTTCTAACATTGTATTCATCTGTAATTATTACAAAATAAAAAGATTGACAAATAAACTCAAAAAATACTTTGAAATTGACAAAAGTGTTTGTGTCTACAGAGCAGACAAAAAAGGCTGAATAAAAGCTGGGAGGAGCTTTGCAGGAGGAAATACTCCAAAGAACCAGGAATCGCAGAGAAACATGAAGAAAACACAATACTTAGAGGGACGACTCAACAAAGGGCAAGGGGTGACACAGACAGTATATACACAAGGTAAGGAAACAGGTGGGAAACAGGAATAATGAGACGAGGGAAGTCAGACTAGATACAAAGTACAAGAGACTAAATACCACCAAAGTAAAAGAGGAGGAAACAGATAACTGACTCACACATGTGAAATTGACAGAGACAAGAGGCAACGCTGAGACAAGACTGAAGGAACAGAATACAGAGGGAACTAACAAATCTATAACCAACAAATCCAAGCAAGGGCCTAAAGCACGACATAACAAAACTCATAAGCAAAAAGGGAACATATGAGCGAACCACTAACAGAAGACTACAGCACAAAACTAAAAACCAACCATGAATCCACAAACTCAAAATCCCCGATCAAAGATGCAGAGACCGTGACAAAGAGCTGATATCAGATTGTTACAGACACATCAAAAATTCTTCGAACAATAATACTTTTTTTTTTTTTTAAACTTTATTAAAAAGACAAACTAATTATGGAAGGATTTCTAAATCTCCACACATGGGCAAAAACAATCTCAAAGATTCTGAGAATGAAACCAAGAACTTAATATCAAACATTACAGTTAAATATGTTATGTCTACAACCAGAGGTGGCAAAAGTACAGACATGCTTTACTTAAATAGAAGTACAGATACTTGTGTTAAAAAATACTCAGATGAAAGGTGAAGTACTGAATCGACTTCTTTACTCAAGTAAAAGTGAAAAAGTACAGGCTCTGAAATGTACTCAAATTAAGGAGGTAAAAAGAAGCTATTTGGAGGACGTTTCTAACTGCTATATATGTGCCAAGCTAGCTCAACCTTGTGCTATATTAATATAATATAAAATAATATTAGTACATGGGAATGCAAACTTTTTTTTGCCTTTGCCTTCACACATAAATACAATCAGGGCTTAAGCAATCTTGGCTGATTTATATAAATGATTTTTCACAATATAAAACAGCTTCATATCATATACAGACCCAAAATCTAAAAAAAAAAAGGACATTACATAAATCTCCAGTTTATCAAATGCCACTGGGCAGTCTTTCCCTTTAAATGTAACCTCTCTTCTTCCTCTCCTCTCCTCTCCTGTCCTCTTTCTCCATCTCTGAGTAAAGTTATTTCTCACTCTTTTCCCACCCTGGAAAATACAGCAGCCGGACCATTAGCTCGCAGAGACACTGTGTGACAAACTGCACACAAACAGTTTGTGCTGATATTTGTTGCATCTGAAATTATCTGCCACTTAAAAAACATTACTCCCTTTATGCTCGCTCCCCTTATGTAGCACTAGCTAGATGCTGAAGTACTGCACCCACAACTGATGGACATCTGCACCAAAAATGACGTTCAGGATCGTTCGGGCCCACTTTAACTCCCGGGTATGGTTCTATAAATGATGCATAAATTATATGGTTTTGCCTCTTTCATCTCTTTATATGCAATAAGCCCCGGTGATGGAGACACCAGTAGGATTGTTTTTATGTGTTATTGTTCTTCCACTCAGGCTCAAATCAGTTTGATGGTTGAAGATGATGTGAAAATGCAAACTTCCCTCAGATGTCTTAAACCTAAAATAATGAGTCTGTTTTTAAAAATATAACGAGCAGAAAGTAGAAATATTTGCTTTAAAATGTAGGGAGTAAAAGTAAAAGGTTGTAAGAAAAAGAAAAGTACAGATGCCTGAAAATTATACTTCAGGACAACAACAACAAAGTATTTGTACGTCATTGCTTTCTACCTCTGTCTACAGCATCGTTCAACTTGCCTCATATTGCCATACTTTCTAGGTCAAAATAAGATTTGATGAACTAATTTATGTTGCATGTTTGCAGACTTGTAAATCACCCCAGGCACACGTCGGAGTGTTTAGTGAGTGAAATAGGTCCAGTAACAGAATCAGCATTTATCAGTGAGGTCTGCAGGTGTCATAAAGAGTGGTAACATCATTTTCCTTGATAGCTATATAATCTGAAATCCAGTGCATGACAAATTACCGCAAAAACGCGCGTGGATGAGCGATCAGTGCAGCGATCCAATTTGTTGGGTAAAGTAAAATCAAAACAATCTGCTGACATGCACACGACATCAGAGCCACGTGGCTGTACCGTCTCCTCGGTTTTTAAGCATTGTACCAATTTGCAGTATATTATTTTTAACGGTGAGTAAAGCTATTCATCTCCGTGTGCCCACTCCATAAAGCACCTGCTTCCAATATAAACCTTTTCCTCTCACTGCCAAGTTAACACTGAATAATCAACACGAAGCCGTGTGCACGAGCATTTTGAAGGGCAGTTTGTAGCCGTCGTGCATTTGGAGACGTCCCGGCCGCTCACACTTTCAAAGACAGAATGCTCTGATTCTCACCTGTCAGGAAGTAGCACATGGTGATTTATGGCTCTCCGCGCTGAGCGAGAGCAGGTAGAGGGGATTTCATTCCGGCGAGCTTTATGACGTCTGCCTTTAAACTAATTTCTGCATACTGAGTTACTTTCACTACCTCCGCTTGTGTCATTTTTCTTAATGACTGTTAAGGGGAAACTGAGTGAGCAAGGCAAACAGGCACCGCTCCACCACGGGGCTGCTGAACAGAATATAATTAAGGTGACGGGAGAGGAAAGGCTGGGTGAAAGACTTCAGCAGGTAACTGAATATTCATTGCAATCACACTAAACACCACTGTGATTAATTGCAGGGCTGGGATCATTAAAATATGACTGACTTAGTGGAAAATTCTGAACTTAGTCAAAGGTGGCTAAATTGAGTTTCCCTTGACTAACAAATGACACTTCTTTTGTTCCAACAGAGGGAGACAGCTGGAGTTTGGAAAGTAGTCATGAGTGAGGTTGGGTAAAAGTTCTAAAAGTTATTTTTTACTCAGATGCAGAACAGAAATAAATTATCTGTCAGTTTCTCCTTTTAACATCTCATGGCCTCATTTTGGTAAGCTACGATCTATAATTGACCTCAGGACGTGTATTCAGAGTCACTGAATGCAGGGATAGCCTGTCTACTGATGCCTGATTGCACCCAGGCATTGTGTCTCGGCCCAGATGTGCAGCCAACCAACCTGTGGTTCTGACCCACTTTCTAGCCTCATCCTTCACACCGTGAGTCCTGGAGACTCTGATTCATTTCCCGTGAATCCCATTTATTTCTCCGAGGCCATTATGTCATCATTATAGACTTACCTTCTCCATTGTGCCGGGGGAAAGCAATCTGCATTTGAATATTTCATCATGGGAAGATAATACTTTAAATATGCCAGCGGATATGATTTATACAGGTCATAGTTGTTTCTCATACATTTTTCTAACCTGACACTGTAATCGTTAACCTCAAAAATGGTCTGTTTCTGCCAAGGATCTGACTCGCGCATCCTCAACAAATGCAAACATACAAAACATCTCAGCTGCTTCCTATAAATCACTCAGAAATAATAACGCAGAGCAGTGCCACAAATGATGTGCTCCTTATGATGGCATCTTTTTTTTTTTTTCTTTTTTTTTTTGACACAAGCAGTGAATTATAAGACCCGGGAGGAATATATTTCCTTCTTGACTTCAAGTACAAGAACCTGTGTTCATTTTCCCTTCCTCTCCAAGTTGATTAGAGGATCAGAGGGCTAATTCAGCCTTTGAGGAGCGCAGACAGAAGTTCCCCACGAGCTGCAGAAGAAGTCATTCACGAATGTCAGCCTTGTTGCTTCTAATTCCCCATCAGCAGCCGATGAGCCCACAATTCCATTCGCGCCAACTGTTGCTAAGGAGCTGAGTGTATTCTCCCCTCAGTAATTAAAAGTAATTGAATGGTGAAGCCTGCTTGAAAAGGCACAAAGGGAGACTGTGGTCATAGCAATCTAAGTGGACTCCATCTGGTATTATAGCAACAAAGAAAAGCCATCAGCTCACTTACCGACGCTATTTGGCAGATTCAAAAGACGGGAGACCCGAGTCAAAAGTCATTAATTGTAAGCAAATGATCAGGTGAGTTCTGGGGCAAAAGCAGCTGAGCACCGACTGATTTTATACAGATATTTTTACCTTTTTCATCATTCATTTTACTTGTTTATTTTTTACAGCACCATACTAGGACATTATGGAAACCAAAATTTGTTCAGTAAGTCCTAAGTAGAATAAAAAAGTTTCTGAGGTGAAGTAAAAAATATATAAAAATATATATATATTGCACTATAAAGTTAAACCCTCCTTGTTGTTCGTGATAATTTGACCTGTTTTGATATTTGAAATCAGTAAAAATTATTCTTTTAGCCGAAGATGTAATTACTTTGACTAAAGTGACCCAAAATGCATAAAAATTACAATATTTTATGATTTTATGCTGTTGTACAGATCGTACAAATTTTTGTACATGGAGGTTGTGCCAGGTCAAATTTGACGCGTAGCTATTGATTCAGACTGGTGTTAAATAACATTGAATTAAGTTCTAAAGTTTTCCTGTCATTTGCACTTTCAGTAAAATATATTTAAATCATTATGGTTTTTATGTTTTCATGTATTAGGCAAAATAAGGCTTAATAGTAAATGTTTTTCTCCCAAAATGAGCACCATAAAACCTAAAAAATGCACTCTCCCTCCTCTCTGAAACATTAATTATACATTAATTATATGTTCTAAATTGAGCTGTAGTTCAGAATTTGCTGTAGACACTTCTGAGTGAATAATGAGTCAAAATTGACCCAAAAAATACTATGAAGGCATTGAACATAAAGGTTAAGACATTAAAATTTTATATTATATTATATTATATTATATTATATTATATTATATTATATTATATTATATTATATATGAAATGTTTTGCTTATTTTGGTTTGTTTTGGCCTTTTCAGAAAACACAAAAAACTGAACCAAATACTGAAAATGTGATTATTTTGTCAAAAAAAAAATTGGTTTTTTTTCAAAAATGACTTAGGCCATTATTTTAGGAAGGTGACAATATTATATTGTGACTAGCAGAACAATCTACATAATATGTCAGTGTTATAAAAGCGACATGGAAAACAGCCATATAACAAATCCAGTAAAACTAGAATGAAGTTAGCATTGATTTTTGCCTATCCAGTGAACTCCACTGTTCAGTCTTCTTTCTCTGTTTAGGGTCGAAACAGCTCCAGCACCACCGTCACATCTTCAATCTTTCTCTGTCATCCATCCTGTGGTAGATTAGCTGCTGTGCTTGGGATCATTCCCCTGTAGCAGGGCCTGTACTTAGCACACTTAGCAGTCAAACATAAATGAAATAAATCAACACAGTGTATTTTACATTCATATTGACCAGCTGACCAGCAGTTTTCTTTATTTCAAGCTTTTGCCGTCAGACAGATGGCCTCACATTGGATTCTAGAAAAATCTGGCATACAGAGGAGTTCATGGTTGACTCGAGGTCACTGTAAGGTATCCAGGTAGCGTGGCTGCAAAACAAGTCCCAATCATCACCCCTCCATCACTGTGCTTGACAGCTGGGATGAGGTGTTTGCGATATGCTGTGTTTGGTTTTGCCCGTTGTAGCATTATGACCAAACATCTCCACTGTGGCCTTGTCTGTCCAAAGGACGTTGTTCCACAAGTCTTGTGGTGTGTTCAGGTGCAATGTTGCAAGCCTAAGCTGTGCTGCCATGTTCTATTTAGAGAGAGGAGGCTTTCTCCTGGCAGCCCGTCCACACAAGCCATAGTTGTTCAGTCTCTTTCTAATTGTACTGTCATGAACTTTAACATTTAACATGCTAACTGAGGCTTGTAGAGTCTGAGATGGAGCTCTTTGTTTTTTTTATTCATTTCTTTTTAATCATTTATATATAACATTGTCTGACCTTGGACTGGATTTGCTGGGATGAAGATTGTGCCAGCAAACTGCCAAAACCTCTGCTTTTATAGCTGTGGTCACTCTTGCTGAGGATCAATTAATCAAGTGCATTTGGTTAGCAGCACCCTGGTCCTTACTCTCTTAAGGACTATAGAAGCAGTAATGGTGTGCATAGTATTTCACAGCACATGAAAACTAGCCTGTTTGCATTTGCCACTATAGTTCAAAAATATTTTTGTCCTGTTCTGTATTTTAATTGGAATTTTCCATCCATACGAGTTACACAGATTTGAAATCATTAACAGTAAACTTAATGTGATACACGCTTAGCAGTCTGACGTAAATGAAATAAAGAAACCTAGTTTATTCACTCTATCCATAGCCTCTTCTTCTGTCACACCACCTCCTCGTGGCTTGGAACCAGCACTAGGAGTACACTGCCCCACCACCACCGCCACATGCACACACACACACACACACACACGTGCCTTTTTAAAATTTAGATTTGAAAAATACAGATTGCTTATAAGAGATTAATTCAGCTGTTCAAACCTTCCAGATCGATTGTGTTTTCAGTTTAAGAAGAGCCTGTTGTTACATGCAACTGTTGCAGCAAGGACAATTCCGAAAATGATTACGGTTGTAGATAATAAAGCGGAAAAGGAGCAGGAAAATAAAATGGGCTGCTCAGTTATCCCCGCAACCCCAAAATAATGAGCTCAGTATATTGTGCACGCTTTATAGTTTTGGAACGGGCTCCAATTATGGCCAGTTCTTTAATAAAACTAGCTGCTCTTCCAAATGGCTCTCTTGCTAAACAAATTTAAACCCCCTGCATGAGATAAACTAGTAAATTCACACAGCTCTTTTAATTCAGCTAACATTTACAGGGGAGATTGCCAGATTTTGTCTGATCGTGATTGGTGCTCGGCGGGTCTCACTGTGAGCTCTGTTTGTATCACCAAATATCCCATCATGCCATGTATTTATCCACTTATCATTACCTGTGAATGGAGGGAAACTGCTTTGTGCTGCATGAAATCATGTCTGCTGGGTTATTTGCCTCCAGCGAAGAGAGCAGAGGTATTAACACATGGAGCCAGTTCAGGGCTTCCGTATTTTTCATTATCTTCTGATTTACACCTGTCTCTCTGCATTAACTAGCGGAGCAGCTGACACCCAAACAGTGCTGGCCTGGAAAGATTGAGGGAAGCAGGAAAGGATGTGTGTGCCGTCCAGGAATTACTCATGCTATGGGGACCTAAGGCTGCTTACATAGTCACGTTGTTGGGATGCGTCTTCCTTATAGGGATAAAAATCAAGTCCCAGTAACCTAAATCATTAATCATTAAAGTTTAAGGTGAAGACATATTTTAAGGTCAGGGTAAGGGTTCGGCAAGTAGTAGTTATGTTTAAGGTTAAAGTAAGTCTCCAGGAAATAAATATAGGTCAATGTAATGTCCTCTGAAGTCATGGATGCATGACTGTGTGTGTGTGTGTGTGTGTGTGTGTGTGTGTGTGTGTGTGTGTGTGTGTGTGTGTGTGTGTGTGTGTGT
>JAVDPK010002666.1:0-12927 GCA_034780415.1 Cichlasoma orientale | reverse complement strand
CCCCCCCCCCCCCCCCCCCCCCCCCCCCCCCCCCCCCCCCCCCCCCCCCCCCCCCCCCCCCCCCCCCCCCCCACAGGGCTTGTTACATGAGCAGGTATTGTAGACACCCAATCTGTGAGCAGGATAACTCGAACGAGGCGACGTAGGATTTTTCAGATTATAGGTTCATCTAAAGTTCAGATCTTTGCTCAATACATTGTTGTACATGATAAAAATACTACTCATCTCCTCTCGGGGTTGGATGGACATTATGTTCCTGCATGTTCTAATAAAATGTCAGTTACAATCAACAGTACAGTGAAAATCTTGAATGCCTGGCAAGATGTGGTAACGGTAAAGTGCTCAACGTAGAGTAGAAATACTCAAACCCCTGACCATAAAGAATCACTGCTTGGTGATTTGAAGTACTTTGGTGTCAGCTGTTGCAATAGACTGATCATATACATCGACTATTCCAAAAACCTTCATTGTTTAACCTGAAAATATTTCTGCAGTATTCTTTTTAAAGAATACTGCAGAAATGTTGCGTGTTTGAGGTAAAATGTCACAATTAGTAGTTCTGGTAGTATGTCTTGTGATTTCTATAAACACAAGGTGTTTAGGCCCACTTACAAAGTCTGGTCATATATTCATACCAGTGGCTGAGGAGGTCATTTTGTAGGGCCCTGGCAGTGCTTCTGGTCCTCCCTGCATAAAGGGGCAGAAACCGGTCCTCCTGTTGGGGTTAAGGACCTTCTACAGCCCTGTCCAGCTATCCAAGAGTAACTTCCCCTCTCCTGGTATCTCCTCTGTTTTCTTGAGACTCTGCTGGGAGACACAGCAACCGGTGAGTTTTGGTAAGTCACATCAACTCTGTTCAGAGATGCAAAAATGAAGCATACAAAGAAAACACTGTACCTACTGTGGAACACGGAGAAGGCTCTGTATGTTCTGGTGCTGCTTTTCTGCAACTGGCACGCGGTGTCGAATCTCTGCAGGTACAATGAAATCTCAAGACTATCAAGGCATTCTGGAGCCAAATGTGCTGCCCAGTGTTGGAAAGGTTTGGCTCAGCCATGGTTCCTCCAACAGGATAATGACCCAAAACACTGTTAAAAATACCCAGTAATGGCTAAGAAAACACAACCTAATGAGTCCTGATCTAAATCATATTGAACACCTGTGGATGGAGCTGAAACATGCAGTCTGGAGAAGGCATCCTTCAAACCTGAAACATCTGGAGCAGTTTGCTCATAGGGGAGTGGGCCAAAATACCTGTCAACAGGTGCAGAAGTCTCATTGAGAGGCATGGAAATCACTTGACTGCAGTGATTGCCTCAAAAGTTTGTGCAACAAACTATAAATGTAATATAAATGTGTAGCTTTATTTGATCAACTAATGGAGTTATGAAAGAGATTGCTTATTTTACCAGCAGAGTGAATTTAAGGGGAAGCTCCAAGTGGTGCTCTCCAGGGCTGAGGTGCCAACACACACAGTCATGGTAAAAATTAATATAGGCCCTCTGTCAGTTCTTAGGTTTTATGTATCAGGACATTTAAAAAAAAAAAAAATCTGGTCCTGAGCAGCTTCTAAAATGATCTAAACTTGGAAAAGCACAAAAAGGAAATTATTTTTTATTAAAAAAAATATATATATATATATATATATATATAAGCTCCCAGGCCTCTGGTAGAGGACCCGAGCTTGGAGGACATAGATTTTTATTTATATTATATATATTCTTTTTTCTGTATATACAATATTAGTATGGATACAGTGAGACAGCCTACTCAAGCCCCGTTTTGTAGCTTTATTTTCACATTTTGAAACGTTTAAGTTGCCGAATTAACCAGTAATAGTTTTCTGTGCTGTATGTCATTGGACATACTTGCAGCTATCACTAGATTACATCACTAATAAAAAAAATCTTTAAAACGAGCGGATTCTTGAGCAAGTTCTGTTGAATAACCATTGCTGCCAGTCAGTACACATAGTCAGAGGCTTTTAAGATTTCTTCAGTATCAAAGTATTCCACTGATAGTAATCAGTACACCCAGTGGCATAAAGCAAAAAAGAAAATGTTTATAAGTAATTGGGTCATAATTGTTTTCTAAAATAAACAAAATAATATTTCATATTTAACGTGCCTGCACAAACGACCTATGACGTCGTTTTTAAAGGAGGACGTGTTGTTTAGACTTTATGACGTGAAAATAATAAAATGAAAAATAAAAACAACATACATTTTTAATACCACATATTTGGAATTTTAATTTGAAATTTCTCCCCGGATGTTCCGTGTGTGATTCTTTCCGTGGTCTTAACTGGTGAGAAATTAGATCCTGAAGTTGCGATCTTAACACACTCGTAGGGATGTGGTTCGTATTAAACCCCATATTCTGATGACATACTGGTTTAAACCAGCGGGCAGTGAGCTGCTCCGTCAGCCGTAACACCGTGGCGTTGTAATTTTACTGAAGACTGAACACTTTTTTGGAGGCCTGGGGGTAAACACAGTTAAGCTAGCGTTGAATATCCACCATGTCTTGGGAAGAATTGCCTTGTTTTCTGGCCTTGCCTCTACCCAGTTTTCCTGCCGTCTAATCCCGCCGGTCGACAAAGGAAGCAGGTAACTTTAAACTCTACTGTCAATGCAGCGCAGGGGGAAATTATAAATTACTCAACACCAACGGGTTTACTCTAGCTTGCTAGCTTGTGGGCCATGGCGGACAGCTTTGGTGAGGAGTCCAGCAGCAGTGCCCTTGGCTTAAACGTTACCGGACAGGGCAGCGGAGCCTCGCAGCTGCCGATTTTGGGTAATTCTCTGCCGATGGGACACTCGGCCACTGGCGGTGCGCACTCCAGCTCCAACCCGGCCTCTCCGCCTCCTGCCGCCGCCGCGCAGAGTGGCCTAACAGCTGTTGTGGCCCCTCTGTCCGCTGTCACTGCCACCCCGGTCAGTTTTGGAAACACATTGACTCCGGGCTCCTCGCCACCCGTCGTGGCCGTGTCTCCCACGGTGCATGCCTCCTCTCCTCTCTCCGGTGTTGGGTTAGGAGCAGCAGGAGCGGGCCTTCTATCTCAAATCAACGCCACTTCCTGGGACCCAACTCTCAGCACGGACTGGGACAACGAAAAGGCTTCCCAGCAGTGCATCCTGAGGATAAAGAGGTAATTTTAAGAAACAAAGCACACAAAAAGTCTGACGCAGGTGTTAATTTTTCAGGTAACCAATGGTGTAAAATCGAAAGTGAAATCTTTGACATTTGGGAAAGTAGCGCAGTATTTTACACGGCACACAGAGCCCGTGTTTCAAGATGTTGCTTTAGTTCAACACACACATACATGTACTCACTAATTTGATTTGACTAAATAGATATTTTGTGCTTAATTAAACAAGAATAAAGTTATTAAGGGATCCCTAAACCCAAGTTAATGTAATATACTCTTTCACTTAATCCTTTACCTGTTTACCCAGCTGAATAGCTTGAACATTCCCGTTGCTGCGGTTTTCTGTGAGATTTCTGCTGCCAACGAAACTTAACACAGAAGTAAGGGAATTTGTGTTTGGTCGATTATTTCTTTGTTGTAACAATGCTTCTTAAGTCTTATCCGTTTGGAAAGCCTGTTTATTTCCCCTTAAATGGAGCCGCATTTGTAAGGAAAATGCATTTGCAGGCTGAGCAGCATAGTTGAGTATGTGGGTTGCACCCATGAAAACTTGCCAGATCTTCTCTGCCAATGCCAAACAGCTTATTCTGCTATTGACTCTTGTTTTGAGCTTCTGGTAACCCAGGTGCTGACAATCAGGCTTGTCATCATTGGAGGCAGTCTCGGTGCAGAGAGAGATGGAGATGATTTTCTGCAGCCAGTGGCAATGCCATATCTCCACAGTTTGGGACCGAACTCTATCCTCCAAGATGACAACACTCACCCTCACAGAGCGGGGTTTATCAGAGACTACCTCCAGAATTTGGGAGTGGTGAGGATGGAATGGCCTTCCTGCAGTCCTGACCTCAACCCCATTGAATACATGTGGGATCTGCTTGGGCATGCTGTTTCTGCCAGAGTGACCAACACAGCCACACTGGCTGACTTGTGACAAATGCTGGTTGAAGAATAGCATGCCATCCCACAGCAGTGTGTGACCAGCATGAGGAGGAAGTGCCAGGCTGTTGTGGCTGTGTGTGGTTCTTCCACATGCTGCTGAGGCCCCTGTTTGCTAAATGAATAAATTGTTATATTGCCAGTATGTCTTGTTTCTTCAGGCTTCAATCAGCCAATCCAATAAATAACACCAAACAAGAGTCATTAGAAGAATAAGCTGTTTGGTGCTGGCAGGGAAGATTTGGCTTTTTTTTTCATGGGTGCAACCCACATACTCAACTCTGCTGCTCAACCTGCAAACAAATATGGCTCCATTTAAGGGGAAATAAACAGGTTTTCTAGCCGTATGAGATTTATTGCCAAGAAGCAATTTTTACTTTTTGTATGCATCTTTTTGATGAGTGGAATGTAATGAAAACATTTTCAGTAGAGCTTGGCTGTCAACACTTATGAAAACAAGATCATTGGGATTTAAAAAAAAAATTACATTGTAAGCATGTTATAAATCAAGAGCACCTCATTCCTTTACAGCAGTATCTTTTGCCCCACACCGTTCGTAGCTACATCCCTCTTTCATACCGTCTACATGGTCTAGAAGAAGTAAGGATGCATTCAGACAAGACAATCCGTTTGATGCCCGACTACGTTCGTATCTCACAGTCCAGTTGACTGTGCCATGAAGATTTTACCCTGGGAGCGATGTACCTAGCTGTGCCCAAGCGCAGAACTCCAATACTTCTTCATAGATGGCCTTCATAGACCTCTGTCAAAATGGCTATGCTGTGCATTTAGTAAATCAATACGATGTAAGAGACGACAGTGTGGCACACATTTCAGAAATTGCCCAAATGAAACAAAAAGAAAGTCATGAACCTCATTGTTCTCTGCAAGAGTGCTTTTCAAAAGTATCTGCGTGCTGAAGAGAGAGGGAGATGGCGAACGCGAGAGGGATGAGTTGAGATGCTAAAACAAACTTATGAATACTTGTCCTAAGTTTTTTTGGGGGGGGGGGGGGGAGTGCAGGTGAGAGGGGACAGGTGTGCTCAGACATGGTACAAGGCCTAGTGTGAGTACACCACAAATATAACAAGGTTTCTATAGGAGAATCTGTGCGAGGATTCACCTGCAGATCATCGGTTGCCTGCAGCAGCTTTTCATTTCCACATCTCCAGGGCTTTCTTGGGAGCAACTCTGAGTTTCCAAACCAATGAGACGATTACTAAATCTTTCTTGTAATTTTCAAAGTGGTCTTCAGCAGTAGTTCTCCAGCTTTCTCCTTGTACCTGATCATTTTCGGAGCATTTTCTCTCTTCTATCCATCCATCCATCCATTCTCTTCTGCTTACCCTGTTCAGGATCGCAGGGGGGCTGGAGCCTATCCCAGCTGACACAGGGCGAGAGGCAGGGTACACCTGTACAGGTCACCAGCCTGTCGCAGGGCCTTTTTTTTTTTTCTTTTCTTTTCTTTTAACACTGACCTCAGAGTCACTCAAGCATAAAAATCCACCCGACTCAAGGGATGAATCAGTGTTGTCTACAAATGGCTCAGCAAGTCATCCTCTAATTGTTAACGGTGGTTCTGTCCCTGGCTGTTCCAGTCTGCATGCCAAAGTATCCTTGGGCAAGATACTGAACCCCGAATTGCTTCCGGTGTGTGTGTGTGTGTGTGTGTGTGAGTGAGAATGTTAGTGTGAAAACAGACGTAAAAAAATGCTTGTATGACTGTGTGTGTGTGTGTGTGTGTGTGAATGGGTGAATGAGACATGTTGTATAAAGCACTTTGAGTGCCTAAGTAGAAAAGCACTTCATTAGAACCTGTTCATTTACAAGTAAAAGACAACTTAGTAACAAACCTATTATAAATCATAGACTCTTTGTTACGAGCAGCCTGTTGCAAAACACACCATTTGTTTCCATTTCTGTAGTTAAATATGCAAAAAATTCCAAAGATAATCTTGGTATGGTGTGCACTGTGCAGTTCAAAAATACGAGGAAAGTGGACAAATATAGGACAAAAGAAGAAGTGGCAAGACTTAAATACTGTCTGCAGCAGATGAAGAGGATCTGAAAGTCATGTCCTTAAGAAACAGGAAAAAATCCAGCAAAGACCTGACACGAGACCTGAGAGATTCATCCTTCAGTTGAAGGATCTACTGTTTTCCTAGCACACAGACGCAGAAGAGTACCGTCAGCTTTTCATCCACAGCGTCTGATTGGCAACAGCTTCATTTTCAGCATGACGGTGCTCCTCGACACGCTGCCAATGCAGTGGATGGAAAACACAGCGGAACAGTATAAGTCATGGACTGGCCTCCCGAGAATGCACTGAAGGAAGTGTGGGGTCATCTTGACAGAGAACAGAACAAAAGGTAGCCGGCATTCAAAGAAGAGCTTTGAATGTCCTTCAAGAAGCCCGGAGAACTATTCCTGGAGACCACTTAAAGAAATCATAGGAAAGCTTGCTTAAGAGAGTTCAGGCTTAAGAATAAAGGTGATCATATCAAATATTGACTTTCAAGCTACTTAGAAACTTTGTATTTTTTCCTTACATACTGTATTTCTATGTATGTCTGCACATTTCAATAAATCGCTGTACCCATTTCCCTTTTTTCTAGCGAAATATAAAGAAATGAGGGATGGCTCAACACTTTTGCCCAATACTGTATTTAAAATGTAATAATTACTCTCTGCAAAGATTAAAAAGTTCACCACCAGGGGGCAGTGTTTTACCAGTGGGTTGCTGGGATGTTTAGAGAGCGATATCTCTTTGTGAGATCTCTGTATGATTCAGTTTTGACCTTAATTGTTCATAAACCTTATCTGTGCTTTCTTTATCTCTGACTGTAGGGATATCATGTCCATCTACAAGGAACCTCCACCAGGGATGTTTGTAGTCCCTGATCCTCAAGACATGACCAAGGTAAAAGGCAAAGCACAGGCTAAAAAAGATTTTCACCCTATGACACCATTTACACCTGATATTAACATGTTTGGCTTTATAGCAAATCAGATTTTAATAGTGGCCTCTTATTCCGGGGCTTAATGCAGGACGTCGGGGTCAGTGCGGTCCTTCGTGTTACACCAGGGAAGTGTCAAGTTGATCAGGTCAATAGCTGTGAAAAGTGCAGAAGTTCTTTAATTATTAGAAATATTTTGTGTATATTGGGGGTTTTTTTCTGGAATGGGTTAAATTGTGTATACATCAGTGGTCTTTGATAATTTAACTTCTTCCTCACAGCATTTCAATTGTTAGATTTTGATAGATATGAGATTTTCTGCTCCTTGATCTGTTCTTTTCTAGCATCCCTCTCTGCCTATAGACATCTCTTTAAACCCCTCTTATCAGTCTTCCCTCCTTTTTTCCTCTGATCCATTAATCCCCCTCCTCTGCCTCACGACTCCTTCAGATCCATGCCCTGATTACAGGGCCGTTCGACACACCATACGAGGGTGGCTTCTTCCTCTTCCTGTTTCGCTGCCCCCCAGACTACCCCATCCACCCACCGCGAGTCAAGCTCATCACCACTGGACACAACACTGTCCGCTTCAATCCCAACTTCTACCGCAATGGCAAAGTATGCCTCAGCATCCTGGGGTGAGTCAGGATTTTTGTCTCCAGAGGAAGGATCAGTGTGTTCACTGCGTGCCAGAAGCAGGGCTCCTGTAATTCAATAAAAACTCT
Source organism: Cichlasoma orientale (assembly GCA_034780415.1). Classification (NCBI taxonomy): domain Eukaryota; kingdom Metazoa; phylum Chordata; class Actinopteri; order Cichliformes; family Cichlidae; genus Cichlasoma; species Cichlasoma orientale. The sequence continues at coordinate 5,158 of JAVDPK010002666.1, read as the reverse complement.
GGGTGAAAATATTACATTTGCAGGTGATATTTGAAAGAAAAATCTTAGCACTTAAGATTCATTTTAAATCAATTTTTAACAACTGGTGCAGGTTTGTAAACTAGCAAACTGACCCAAAAAGCTGGATATTGTTTATGGGTAACAATGAGCCAATCACTCCATTTAATTCAGTTCTCTGTTGTTCTTTATGGATTTCACTATGCAGCATGTTATGTTTGTGGGAGGTAACATAACGCGAGGGAAGCAAACCTAAGTTAAACAGCAGCATCAGCAGTTTGGAGCACTTTGCTGCTTCATGGCTGCTGCAGCAGCAGCTCCTGTTTGTATGTCTGCAGAAGGTCTTTGTGGCTGACTGCAGGTTGTGGTCAAAGTGAAGTGACTGAAACGATCCGGCGATGACGATGCTCTCTCTCTCTCTCTGTCGCTCCTGCGCTTTAATTATGTTCCTCAGAGAGACTTTATGTAAGTTAGAGGCTAGAAGGCTGCTGGTTTAGTTTTACACTTGTAGGGAAGCTTTATTATACTTGTGGTAACATAACACGGTGTCCTCGACTACTGAAATCATTTTTCCCTCCAGCTCTTTGGCAGCTCTGCAGCTGATCTGTGTGAGAAGCTGATGTGACTGTAACTGATAGCAGCACGTAGCAGCTCTGACTCTGAACCGATGCATTTTTTATTTTTAGTTGTACTTGTACACTTTAATTGTATACTAATAAATACCAGCAGTTCAGTCAGTTTGTATTCTTGGATATATCTGTTACATTGACCCCAATGTTGTCGTGCACATAAAGGAATGATTCCCAGTCTCTTCCTCACAGAGAGGAATACAAGGTATTCATTTAAACTGGCATCATCAGATGCCCAAAGTCATGATATCAGTATCGGAATAAGATCTGATCTCTGTGTGTAGGACATGGACAGGCCCAGCATGGAGTCCAGCTCAGAGTATCTCATCTGTGCTCATCTCAATCCAGTCTCTGATGACGGAGAACCCTTACCACAATGAACCTGGCTTTGAACAGGTGCAGTCAACAAACTTTTTTTTTTTTTTTTTTAATATATAAATGTATAAAACTTTTGTTAAAATGTCACCCACAATCTGTCACACATCTGTGTTTCCCAGGAGCGTCACCCAGGGGACAGTAAGAATTACAACGAGTGCATCCGCCACGAAACTATGAGGGTGGCGGTGTGTGACATGCTGGAGGGCAAAGTTCCCTGTCCCGAAGCTTTGCTGTGAGATCCTTATCTTTATTTTCCTTCCTTATCACTTTATTCCCGTTTTTCTTGCTGCCTGTTAACTGAATGGATCAAACACGTGTCTGTGTGTATTTTAGGAGTGTGATGGAGAAGTCCTTCCTTGAATACTATGATTTCTACGAGGGAGTCTGCAAAGAGAGACTGCATCTGCAGGGGCAGAACATGCAGGTGACTATTTTTTATGTCAGACTTGATAAGACGTAATGCTGAGGCTCTGGAAATGTTTATATTCAAGCATTTGAAAAGGTTCACAAAGCACTATAATATCTCTGTTTCTAAAATAAAATCCTTCTAAATGTCAGTAATGCTCTAAAGCAGGGGTGTCAGATTCAATCACAGGACGGGCCAAAACTGAAGCCGCAGTCTGAGTCGCGGGCCGATCATGATTAAAAATAATCATTTTAATCAGCAATATGAATTTGAATGGCCAGAAAACAGCAACTTTTTCCTCAACACATTAAATAAAATGTAAAATTATATTTTTCTTCAAAAATCACATCAGAAATAATGAAAATATTTCAAGCTGATGAAAACTTGCAAATTTTTCAGGTAAAAACTGTGATGTGAATTTCTGCACTTCACAGTGGGAGCAACTGCTCAGTGTGTCCAGCTTATCAGCTACAGCTCAGCTGCACACACAGCGCGGAGGCCTGCTCTGGTTTATTTATTTATTTATTTGGCAGTCACGCGTAATCACGAGGTCCCGTCCCGGGAGCTTTTCATGAACTGATTTCCTCAGGTAGCTCTTCGCACCTGTGTGATCAGGCACGTCACCACGTCGCAGGCGAGGAAAAGAGACAGAAACTCATGTCACGGGCTGGATGCGGCCCGCGGGCCTTGAGTCTGACACACGTGCTCTATAGCATGACTCTGTGACAGCACGGTTCTGGTAGTCGTTCTGTTCTGTGTGGTTTTCCTTTTGTCTTCAGACTAACTTCAAATATTATTTTTCTTGTTTACACAACGTGCAGTTTTCAAAGAGAAATCACGTCGAATGGTCCAGTTAGTTAATTCCTCTGAGTTTAATAGTTATACAGATTTTTTTCTAGAGGTGGAATCACAGTATAGCATTTAGACATTAACGGGTAATTAGTAAAAGTAAGAAATGAACAGAATGAGTTCCATGGATGATAAAATATTTTCTCCAGCTCATTTGGTGAGCAGCATAAATACATAAGAGTATAAATGGCAGTCTTCCCCCTCCAGACTTAATGTTTCTTCTTTCCAGGACCCATTTGGTGAGAAGCGTGGCCGTTTCGACTATCAGGGCCTGCTGGCTCGCCTCAGTGCCACCCACAGACGACTACGGGAGAAAAACCTGGCAGAGGATAACCACAATGACAACGACTCAGACTCAGACACCAGCTCCTCAGGGACGGACCCTGACAGTCAAGGGAGCTCACAGCCCTGACTTCTTGGACGGTGCTGGGCTTAAAGCCACACCGAAAGCTAAAGACAAGAGGACACTTTCTTTTTTTTCCCCTTTTTTTTTGTTTTTCTTTTTTTTATTCTGTTTGCTGCTGAGGAGCAACATCACATAAAAGAATGTGATGCCTGCTTTAAGGCTTATTGAGTCAAAGTGAGTCTTTCTTGGGTTTAGGATTGGAATCGAGCATCTCTTGTGTGGATAATGCAGAGAGAGGAAGAAGAGGTGGTATTATTCTCCTGACAATAAAACAATAACCACAATCTGCTGGAAAATTTGACCTGCAGCAGTGGATTTGTGCTACTTCTGTAGCTGGTCAGCCGCCATCGTGATGATCTCTTTGACTCCGAAGCTCGATTTGACTTTGAGATGCTGGATACTTGTTGTGGGTAGAAAAGGTTAGCGTCATGGCTTAAACCCTTGAATATGTAGTAAGACGAAAGAACATGATTGCACCATTGTTCCACTTTGATCCACAAGCCCGGACATGTTTTCTATTTTTTCCACACCAATGAAATACTGTCTGTTAGGGACCTGTGAGGAAGAGGCCTGGAGCTTGGAGCTGGCTTAAGCAAAATGAAGGGACCTTATCCTGAGGAAGTCAGGATGATTGGCCGGATTTAGATGCAGCAGTCGCAGATGATGGTGTAGCTCAAAGCAGGTGCTCCTCATCTTTTTGAATTGAAGAGGGAAGGCAAGGCGATCCTGTTTAGCAGATGAAGATGGCTGGAGAAAGTGACTGCAGGGGATTTGTGAGTCAGTGCCTTGTCTCCTTGATCAAGTGTGAAGCCATGCCGGACCTCTTTCAGCCGTTTCTACAGCCGGGCCACACAAACCCATCAGCAGCTCTGGATTTCTCAATACAATAATTGTTGTGTATTAGCCGATACAAAACCTTCTGCTTAGCTTTCAGCTCTAACTGTACTTTTGAATTGACAGTAAATTTCTCTACCAGAGAATAAGAAATGTCAGTTTCATTAACATCATCTGCCTTTATACTTTTTATGTTTTTTAAAGTCAGTCAAACTAACAGTAGCTTGCAATGTGTACGATGTGTTATCTGTAATCTTAGCTGTTTTTTGCTTGCAGCTGTGATTTCCCAGCCACGATTCAAACTAAACTGCGCCACGTTTTAGCTCGAGTCACGTTAGTTCAGGGAAATGAACGGGTAGAATACAAAAACAGTGAAATTAACCCAGTTTGTTCTTCTCAGGCCTTTTTGATGCTTCGGTTGTGGTTTCTTCATCATCCAGCTCTTAAAGGCGGCTCTCGCAGTGAACTAATATTCATTAGTTATTTCAAACGTCTGCTTTTCACCAGTAGGTGTCACTCTCGGCACACACAAAGTGGCAGGTGCTGCTACTTGCAGTCTGGACACAATGATATGGAAAAACGGGGGTGGGGGGGCTTTGATTTTTTCCTTGTGTCATTACGCAGTACTCACACATGCACTGAAAGAGTTGCTGCTTGATCTTGTGCTTAGTCCAGCTCTTCTAGCATGACTTCAAGAAATGTGTGTGTGTGGGGGGGGGGCCTTATTCCGGGTCAGCATCGTTAGGGCGACCTAATGATGCTTCAGGGGAGCATCTTCATCCTGGTAAACAGTTTATTGGTGTTTTTCTGTTGGCCTGTTTGTACCAGGGCGTACACCCACATCACAGCTTGGCAGGGAAACAAAGTCCTGCGACACTGACGGTACCCATGTGTTTCTCACTGCAGCTGCTGAAGCTCACAGGAGCTTCAGTTTAACTCTTCAGATCCACTATGGAGAGGAGGAATGATGGGGACTGTAACTGTGCTCGCAGCATGCAGGTGTTGCATCGAGATGGCGCTAAAACGATAAAAATCACATTCTATAAAGTTCTCTGAGTCAGAGCAGAAAATGTATTGTGTTACACACTCTTCAGATGTCCCACGACCCAACCTGGGAAGTTGTTTTTCTGACTGTGGTGAGTTTGTGTACTTCTACATGAACAACATGATTGCTGCAAAGATGTTTTCATTTCATTGCTCAAAATTCTTTCCAAAACCTTTCCTTTGATAAACATTTTGAGTGTACAATAGAGCAATACTTGCTTTACCTGCCTTCTTATCAAGGTTACTGCTCATCTGGGTCACTGTGGGGACGGCAACGCCATAGTTCAAATTAAATGTTAGGGTAAAATTAACATGCAATACACAAATATGCACTATTCATCAAAAATTATGTCAAACACTTTTGTCTGCCATGTTACATGATGTCAACAATTGTTGAGCATCCAGTTTCCTTGCCTCCACAGGAATTCCTGATAAAACCACTTATTACTGCACAGTGAATATGAAGCTGCAGCGAGCTGCTGCTTAATATAAAAGCTGGAAGTCATGACAGCACTTCTGAAGCTCATTCACTGTATGGTGTTTATTTAGTTGCTACATAAATATACATGAAGTGTTTGTGGAACTAAAAATGAACCCAACTTGGAAGTGTTGAGA
>JAVDPK010002663.1:16888-31406 GCA_034780415.1 Cichlasoma orientale | reverse complement strand
GCTATGCCTTTGGCCATACACCGTGCTCATCTGGATACAATCAGGAGAGGGCCCGCCTTCTCCAGCTCTCCTCGGACATTATAGAGGCCTGGCTACCTGAAATCTTATCCTCTCTCCCATCCGGGCCCCCTCTAGACCCATGCCATCCTCCCAGCCCCCCCAGAAGCCCCGCCCCTGTGTTGCTGTTCTACTCCAGTTGCAAACACTTCACCTTGGAATGAAAAAAAAAAAGACTTGTGAATATTACAGTAGCAACACATTTGATTGAATACCTTACTGGGAGAGATCAGCTCAAAATGCTGCCATACAGGGAAACTGTTCTCCTTTTAGCAGGCCCATTAAAAGAAGCTCATCTTTGTCACAGGCAAACTGGTGAAACTCCAAGACATACAATAATAAATTTTGTGGGGATCTGTTGTGTTTTCATAAATCACACCTGAACCACTTGAACCACTACCTGAACCAGTGAGGCTTCAGATGTAACCAGTGACATCACTCGCCCTTAATGAAGCAAGCCTTGATACACACTTAATAAAAGACTTCCTGGGTTTCTTGACACATGCTCGGCACAGTGGTCCCATCACTACTCATTACCTCTTGTATTTATTGTCTGAGGCTCCCCTTGTCGTCACATATGTGTTTCCTAGTGTTTCCCAGTTTAGTTGCCATTCCTTGAAACTCCTGGTTTTCATTTTTTATCTCTTGGCTGGCTTGGGAACAACTCGGTGTTCCCCTGGATGAGCTGGGAGAGGTGGGCAGAGTGCGTGAAATCTGGGCTTCTCTGCTTAGGCTGCTGCCCCTGCGACCTGAACCATTAAAGCAGTAAAAATGGATGGATGAATGGATGAATTTTAATTCTGATTTATTTTTCCTTTGTACCTTCATTAAAGATGTTGCTAACCTCTGCCTCCTGTGAACTGCATTTGGATCCACACAACTACAATTACTCTCCACACAGCAAACCCTGACAGTATGAATATGTGAGCTCGGACTGAGTGGTCAACAAGACTGGAAAAAAGCTATATAAATAAAGTCTGTTTAAAGCCAAGAGAGAAAGCTGGAAAAAATCGAACCTGTCAGTTAATAGATGTATCAGTATTACTGCTCCACTATTACAATCAGACTATAAATTAAAATTAGACTAAGATAATGCTTAAATATATCTGTTCTTTTGCCATGTAAGACTATTTTTTACTGCAGCTTGATATACAGTACAGTACAGTATACACTACAGTATAAAAATATAACCAAACTGGCTAAGTAGGCTTCCTGATTTTACAAAGAGAAAACAAGAACAAGTCTTAGTGCCCCGTTTTAGTGCCCTCTAATATTGCTACTTTAAGGTTCACAGAAAAATAAAATGGTTTCATTTTTTACTGCCAACAGAGAAAAAAAAGGCAAGGACTGAAGTTGCTCCTAGACACCATTATCATGATGAAAAAAGCAAGAGATGTGAACCACCGTCATGAGAGCGAAATCCAAAGTTAATCCTTCACTAAGCCTCAAGCCCTTCTTTAGTATGCAAGGTCATCTTGATCATTTACTGGGGAGAGATTATTAACAAGGCAAAACAGCATCAGGAAAATTGTCTGATGCTGTTTTGCCTGATGTATTAAAGCTAGAGGTAATACATCAGGCAAAAGGCTAAACAGGTTAAGCAACTGGTAACTGGAGACTGGAAAGCTCCTAAATAATTGGCTTGCAGATGGTTTAATTACTGAGGGGACTAATAAGTGATGGTGTTCCAGATATACAAGTAAAAAAAAAAAAAATATGTACAAACATATGCACATAAACTGTAAATAGAAGAGATTAACAAAGTAAAATCCATAGAGTAAAATGCAATAGCAAGTACCACTGGTTGTCACGTATCAGTAAAACAGTACTGCACACAGATAAGCTATTTCACATGATTTGCTGAAGTTGAGTGTGATGACAGCTTTGAGCTAAAAAGTTTCTTCTTGATTTGATGGCCCGGGACTACTTTAGGTAATTTTAGGTGTTGACAGTGTATCAGATTACCCCTTTCTTCCAGAATTCTCAGGAATCTGGTTTTACGTGTCAAAAATCTGGTAAAAGTTGAAAACCAGTGCACATACAGTACCAGTCAAAAGTCTGGACACACCATCCAAACTTTTGACTGGTACTGTATGTGGAACTGGATGGAAGGATAAGGCAATGACGCACATGATAAACCACATGAGATACATCCTGGGAGTCCTAAACTTGATGGGCATGATGTTAAGAGCTGCTGTTTCCTGAGATTGCTGTGAGTTTTAATTGGAGACAGAATCAAGAATCCATCCGACTATGATGTGACAAATACTGTTGGTCATTTATGGACTTGCAATTTCATATGGACAGACCTAGTTAAAGGCTGTCATCCATCCATCCATCCATCCATCCATCCATCCATCCATCCATCCAGCCATCCATCCATCCATCCATCCATCCATCCATCCATCCATCCATCCATCCATCCATCCATCCATCCAGCCATCCATCCATCCATCCATCCATCCGTATTTCAAACAATGTTCAGGGAAGTACAACTGCAAGAACACATGCTCCACTATTGAATATTTACTTGATTTGCAAATCTATGTGTTCATTTTATCTGAATATTTCATTCTTCATACAGCTTCAAACTACTTAGTAATTTTTATTTATCCTTTATTTTTGTCCAGAAAAAGAACCATTCCAGTACTTGTGTTGTATGGATCATCCTGTTGGATAAATACCATCTCAGAACCACAATTATTATCAGACACTTGAAAATACTTTACTGAGATCATCCTGATGTCTCATTTAATTCATATGGAAATGACCAAATGTCAAAATATGTTTAACAGAATTCAAATGTGTAACCTGAAAGGTTACGAACCATTACACTTTGGGGAAGTAGTTTGCACAGGATTTCCATCAGTGTCAAAGGCTTCACCCTGGCAGCAGAAAAATGGCTGAAATATGCAATTATAAAATAATTCAGTCTATAATGTTTAAAAATACAAACACATGAGCGAAAGTATCCAACAGTTATTTTATAATGAAATTACTACTTAAACCTGTGTTTTTCCTTAGTGCCAGGATTAACACTATAGCACATAAACAGAGATCAGGGCTGTTTTGCATTATGGGAGAGAAACATTTGAATAATTAGGATGTGGGAAGCACATAACTTGTTTAAAAGAGAGGGAAAAGACAAAAAATTATGTTCCTCTGGCACATCAAGATCCAACCAGCTTTTGGTAAGTTTCTTTTCTTTCCTTTCTGACATCACATGTTCTGAAATATCTGACAAAGAGGCCAAAGATTTCATGAAATTCTTTGTTAACAGAATTTCACCTGGAAATTTCTAAGGAAATCATAACAGCTATGGCAATGATCCTGAATCTATTTCTGCTACTTTCAGGTCAGTGTTGCTGCTTTTATTTTGTGAACAGTCAAAAATCAAGTCAAGTTTCTGAGCGGTTTATCCAGAGTCTCTGCTTTCAGCAAGTGTTCATCTTAGTTTCACTAGAAAGCAGCTGAAAATGAGGTCTTCATTAATAGACTTTTTACTTACTGTCTTTTGACAATCCATGATAACATTTAACTGCTATATCGCTGAAATGATATAGATATCACAGATACCTGTATTTCAGTTCCAATATGAACATTTCATTTTTTTCCAATCATGTACACTGTCCACTCTTAGGATTCCTGTAGTCACATGTATCATGGCAAATAAAGACAATCACATTCTGACAAGTAGAATATGTATTCAAGATATTGACAAAGAAAAACAAATAATTTTATCACTTACTGTCAACTATTTTTAATCTATTGTAATGCTGTAAATGTCTTAATTACTTAATCCAACATTACAGTGAATATCTTTCCATTCTAAGTAAGACTATAATTTTGACAAGAAAAAATACTATCGATGATTTAAAAAGTAATTACAGGAGGGGTGAACTAAAAAAACACAAACATTTTTCTCCTCGTAAACACAAAGTGATAATTTTGAGTAAAATGCGGCTAAAATTTATATAAAACCAATGGTTTATTTCTTCAAATAATTAATTAATCATTAAGAAAAATATCCTTGGTATACACCGAATATATACCAATCAAGTACATTTCATTTGACCAGATTCTATTAAATGTAACATTTTACACTGTATTTAAGTAAGAAAGTTACATGGAAATTTGGCTTGTAATCAAATTTTTTGAGTGTGTGGTTTAAAATGGTTTGCCACAGGTGTTTAGTGTGTGGATGATTTTTCTTCCACAGGGCTGTCTTTTCGATCTTCACATGCCTTCCAGTCCCATTTTGTCTTTTTCCAAACGCCTCAAACCTGGTATGAAGCACAGAGTATCTGCAGGGAGAAATGTTTTGACCTGGCCACCATCGATGATATGACAGAGATGGAAATGGTCCTTGAAGCCGTCAAAGACAAATACAATGACGGCGTGTGGATCGGGCTTACAAAAGGCACGACTCCGAGCTGGCACTGGTCTCTGGCAGCCAAGAATTTCTACAAGGCGGGAGAAAGCAATTATTTGAAATGGAACTCAGCAAATGGTTACAACTGTGGTTCTTTCCAAGACGGGTCACTGATTATGTCTTACTGTGGAAGCAGTCTATATTCAGTTTGCTTTGATGGTACGTTACGTGGTAAGGCCTTCATTTGCTTGTTGGTGCGTACAACTAAATTGATACAAGTCACCAGAGCCTGTAGTTGAGCCCATTGCCAACATCTTTCACAGATATTTTTGTCAGCTTCACAGTCACAGGCGTGTTGGCATGCCAACTGATGAAATCTCAGTTCTCCTTTTTGGTGATCTTAACCTGTAGTAGTTGACAAAAACAACTTAATGAGATCAGAAAGATTTGATAGTATTGACAGTATTGCCTTTTATGGAATGACTTGTGAGTTTAAGAAAAGACAAAGGCAACCGAAAATAAAATGAACTACTGTAAGCAAAAATATGACAGTTCAGGGCTAAACCCGAGGACAGCCGCTACCTGACGAATGCATCACTTTTGTGAAATTGAAAAGAGAAGCGGCTGAAGCAAATTCTGCTCGTCCTTTTAGGAACAAAACAAGGTGTGCAGCAGTATGTCATCTCCCCACCAACATCAGATTGGATGGCATCTCGGGACTACTGCAGAACAAACTACCAAGACCTGACCAGTCTAAGAAATGATGCCGAGTACAACATGCTCCAGAATGTGACCAATGGCCGCAACATGTTCGTTGGCCTCTTCAGAGACCCGTGGGTGTGGTCAGACCAGAGTGACTCCTCTTTTAGATACTGGAAAAAAGGCAAACCGGTTTTGACTGATGGAACCAAAACCTGTGGTGCTATGTTGAAGCAGGAATCTGGTAAATGGGATGAACTGAACTGTGGGCTAAGTTATCCATTCATCTGTGACTGCAGTGAGTACACTTCCAAGCTCATATGTCATGTATCTTTATGTTTCTTGATAAGCTCATGCATTAAACAAAGAGGGAAACTCAAATAAAACATCAGATTCTCCTTTTTTCGCTGTATATTAGGAAACAAACTGAGGTTCATTAAAGTGAGGATCAGCCCCGAGGACTCGACGTTGGATCCTAATGACCCTTCAGTGGAAGAATCTATCCTGGAGCAAGTAAGTCTGGCACATCTTTGTCATCTACTTTAAATTTAAATTAATTACATGTTATAGAATTATTTATGTATATATATATAAATAAATCTCAACATTAGAGGAAGATCAATTTAAAAATAAAGAACTGTGGTGCAATTTTACCTTCTTTCACAGATCAGCCAGAATATAAAGAGTCAGAACGTGACTGATAATTTTCAGCTGACGTGGAGAAAACAAGACGATGGGACAGTTTTTAAGAAGGAGAAGAAATCTTTGAAGCAGGACTGAGCAGATTATTATTAATTAACAACATATGCATGTGATCTAACAGTAGTACAAGTCAAAGAATGTGTGCAAGACTAGCATATGCCACCTGCTCATACATTAACTTTCTGTTATTAGATATGGTTGAGGAATGTATTCTGTTTATTGCATTTTATGTTTTCTTTCTCTAATTTTAATTGAAAATTTAAATTAAAATTTAAAAATTGTCATTATCATAAAATACCAGTGACATCCAGAGAACATTAGCGAGACAGTACGCATGTTCACTGACTTGCAACTGAAACTGGCCAATAGAAACATAAACGTGTGTATAAGGGAAAACTTTAGTGTATTAAATTGCATGCCACAGAATAAAAAGTGTATTGGCATTGCTTTTGTATTTTTATTTTTTGGACATGGACAAGTTATATATGCCCCATGCTATTCTACTATGGAATATGAGATATGTATTTGAAGCCATATCAGCTTTGAAGGAAGGAAGACGAGAAGCTTGATAAATACCAGCTACGGAGGATGTGGAAGGTGAAGACAACAGTGGGCCCTGTGGTAATTTGAACACTTGGGGCAGTATATATATACACACACACAGACACACACACACACACACACACACACACACACACACACACACCTTGACATTGTCCAGGTTGACTCTTCCCATGTCTACATACTGAATACTGAATTGCTCTGTGATAATTATATATAAAAAATGTTGCTGTAATTTTATAAATATAAATATTTTTCTATTTATTTTGTCTCTTGTCAGCAAGGTAGAGCTGACTAATGACACAACTAGTTATTGTTTATTTAGAGTTTCATGGAAACCAATTACATCTTTGTAGTAAATTGTCCTAAATTCATTTTTTTTCTAATTCTCCAGCAGAGAGTGACTCCACTGCCTTCATCTCCGGTTTGAAGTCTCACTGAGTATGACCCGATACTCAAGGGTTCAAAAACAGGACTTTTCAAACCAGTTATCACTGTGATACAAATAAATAAAGGACTTAATTACTTAAACAGACCACAATGAATAATTCTAATTGTTTTCAAAGTGGTGTGATGTGGCTTGCAAACTCAAATGGAGTTTAAATGTGTGTCACTATAGAGTAACAATGATCATCAGTAAGGATTTACTTATAGCATCCCTTTCAGGGCGATCACGAGCATTGCATTTTCTTTAAGTAAATGTTTTTCATATAATTTACATTCTCAGGAAGAACTTTTTCCATGGCGACAAACACACACCCAACCTGTCTGAATTATTTCTGCATTAGAAATGCTGAGTGTAAAAGAAAGAATGAAGGAAATCAGGTTCCCAGAGTTTCACGGTTTGGAGAGAAGGCACAGCTAATACTGTGGTCCATAAACAAATCAGAGGGCGCCAAATGTTTGGTAGGCTTGTAAACATGTATGCGCTCTTTGCTATTTAAAACTTTGGTCACGCTTAAAATGAGCATCTAACCTCGCTTATACTAATATATGTAAATATGGTTATTGACTCTATAAGTCATCCCAGGGTTTTCAAATTTAGCTATAATGACATTCATAAAAAGGAGGCATTGGTAGCATATGACCAATCATGGTGACCGGTTTCAAACATGAACAGGCATATTTTACAAACAAGGACAAAAGTATATTAGAAAAATACCAAGACAGTAAACACAAATAAAGGCTGGTATCTAAAAGAAAATATCCTGTTTACTCCAAGCTGGTCACCTCCTGCAATCAAAGAAATCCTTTAAATTTAACTGCGTGCCTACTCTCCAGCACTCTAGTTTAATGTTATAACTCTTGCCTGCCTCTCCCCACCAGCAGCTTCACGAAAGAGACTCAACTGAGGATTCAAGCTGACTCTCAATCTGGCTAATTATGTCACCCATTCAATAAAAACCTGTCCTCTCCTCTCAGACAGCCCTCTACTGAAACGCAGTCAGATTCCTGACAAAAACAAACAAACAAACCTTCCCTGATTTATACCTGCCCGCCTCCAAGCTCCCAAGTTATTGCTGCAAAATAATAACATCTGGGAATCTTGATTAGTCTCTGGAGTCTTGGATTTGATTCCTTTATTGCTGGCACTATGACACAAATTAGACCCCCATGCATCCATTGGCATGAATGAGTGCATGACAGATTACAGTGCATAGGATAAAAGCACTATAAAGGTATGGTTGAATGCAGGTTGGGAAAAGCTCTTTGAGGGATAAGAGTAGAAACATACTATTTAAATTCAACTCCAGTTATGTGCCTGTTATGGTGTGGGCAGGGTAGGGTCGGGATTTCCTTTTTTCTTTCTCTCTGTTCTTCTCTAACTCTAACCCATTAAGTCTCAGCTGGAGTTGCTGGGCTGGCTCTGCTTTGCCTCGCCACCCATAGGTGGAGTCTTCCTGCTTGAGTTGTCTTTTCCACACCTGTTTGAGTAATTGAGCTCCAAAGGTTGGATGGCGCCACTGTTTCAGTGTTTTTGCTTTTCACTCACCTCATGTATCCAGCTCCTTCCTAGTTCTCTGCTTGGATTCCAAACGGAAAACCTGTTTATCTGAATTTCAGTTTTTTAGTTTATGCAGCTAAGATACTGCACAAGACCCTCAAGCTCCCAGGCCTCTGGTAGAGGACCCAAGCTTGGAGGACAAAGACTGCCCACAGGGCGAGCTGGGATTTTTTTTTTTATATTATTTTTTAAAACAAAGTTACAAAGTGCTTCACAGCTGTTCTTAGCAAATTGTAGGCAGACTTGGGTGGTTTTCTTTGTCAGTAAAGGGTTCTGTTTTGTAGCCCTACCACATAGTCCAGACACATGGAGAATTATTGTTACATGTAGTACACAATCAGTACTTGCCAGACGTTCCTGCCGCTCCTTAAGTGTTGCTGTAAACATGGTACTTTTGTACCATGTTTTCTCCACTTTTTGATGATTGTCTTCACTGTGTTCTGTGGTTTTCCAATGCTATGGAATTTTTTTTTTGTGCCCTTCTCCCAACTGATACCTGATGTATTGTCAGATGCTCGATGTTTCATCTTGCACTGTGGTTCTAACACTCACTAATCCTCACCCTCCCTCTTTCTGTTGTTTAGGTGCTGGACTCTGGGCATTGTGAGGAGTTTTCTTGACATCAGTGGCATCTATCTCCTCCTGTGGCCAGCTTATTATTCCAGCTGGGTATCTAATGCCTGGTAGGGTGTATGTCTTGATGGCTTGTATCAGATTCAGCTGGTTTCTCAGCACCTGTCTAACCTTCTAGAGTTATTTGGCTGTGGCTGACCTTTGTGCATCTTTATCATGGTTCTCCTTGGCCTGTGGGATACCCAAGTACTCTTATATATATGCTTTTCTGCCGTCTGTCAACTGCACCCTTCAGTCACCTTCCCTCTCTTTGCAACCATTCAGCCACACTGATAAGTCTATTAGTCTAGTAATAGTCCAGTCAGGTTCTCTGAGCCCTAAGGTTCTCGTTTCCTTCCACTGCGGAAGACAGCTCTTGGAGGGTACAACGCCAATTCCAAAAAAGTAGAGATGATCTATAAAATGTTAAACAAAATTTCATAAACGCTTACTGTATTTAAACCAATGTTGTAAATCTTTTCAAACAAGAAGAAAAGTCTAGAAGAAAAGAAAATGCCACATTCAGTCACTAATGCTCAGAGATATTTTACTGTTGATTTCCAGGCACAAAATTATAAACTGTATGATTAATGACCAGCTCTAATATAATAATCTTAGAAACTACAAATAAATCGCTTTAAATTTGTACATTTTGAATCTGATGGGTGTGTCCACGGGGGGTTTGTGAATTGCCACCGCCATCCATTCTGGCCATACTGAGGATCAGGATAAAGCTTTGACTTTGGCTTCTCCTTCAAATGGAGAAGAATAGTTTGCATTACTTAATCCAGTCTTTCCATTGGTTTTGCATTCTGAGGAAGAAACATTTGCACATATAGGTAAATATGTCAAACACACGCCTATCTTTCTGATCAACTATTCATGACAGCCACAGACAAAACCCCCGTCAGTATCACAGTTAGGTCCAAAGACTGAACCAGTTCTAGCACAGTAACAACTGCAGTGTAAACAAGGAAATTTACATCACTGACATTTGCTCACAAATGTCATTCTGGGACAGATCATGAAGCAGTTAACATTAGGTAAGACCTCCATTTCTTTTTTACTTCATAATTTTTAATACAGCTGTGGTGAAGACTTGTTAATACTACCAATTGGAAGGTTGGTGGATCAGTTCCTGAGCTACTACAGTCTGCAATGTTGAAGTGTAATTAGCCAAGATGCTGAATCTTTTATGACGTTATTAAATGGCCAGTTTTATTTTATTTTTAACCATGTGATGGTTAGCATTGTGACCTCACACCAGGAAGGTCCATGCTGGGGCCTTTCTGTGTGCAGCATGTTCTCCCCGTGTCTGCAGGGGTTCTATCCAGGTACTCTGGCTTCCTCCCACAGTACAAAGACATGCACGGGGTTAGGTTAACTGGTGATTCTAAATTGATCGTAGGTGTGAAGGTGAGCAGGAATGGTTGCCTGTCTCCATGTGTTAGCATCACGACAAATTGGCAACCCACCCTGCTTCTCACCCTATGACAGCTGTAATATGCTGGAGATGGATGGATGGATGGATGGATGGATAGATGGATGGATGGATGGATGGACGGACGGATGGATGGATGGATGGATGGATGGATGGATGGATGGATGGATGGATGGATGGATGGACGGATGGATGGATGGATGGATGGATGGATGGATGGATGGATGGATTGTAAAAATGTGGGCTAAACATGAGTTATAAAGATGTGCATATTTCCCAGTAACTGCCAATTACCATTTCAACAACAGCAAACATTTCAGTATGAAATATCAGCCTTAAAGTCAACATTATAGAGTTTAACATATAAAGAAATAAACCTTCTGTCCTTGTTCTTGTGAATGTCTTTACAGTTTTGGAAACACATCTAATTCTACTTGCAGGTCAGTGTTATTCCCAGTGTCTCTCTAAGCTCTGTCACATATCAGTTTCTCCTCAGGTTTTCTGAAGTTTTAAGACTTCTCTCATGATAAAAGCTTTTTAAATTATCATTATTTCTGTTGATTTGTTGTCTTAATTTACAGAATAAAGCAGCAATCTGTTATGCAGAAGTAAAATTATGAATTTTCCCCACAGGGATGTGTTCCTTATCTCTGTGTGTCAACCAGGCCCTCTTATTCCAGAGTCCAAAAACCTGGTACATGGCACAGAGCCACTGCAGAGCAAAATGCATCGACCTGTTAACCTTTGGCACCATGACACAGCTAAAAGACATTCTTAAATTTGCTGAGGGCAAATACACTCGTGCTGTGTGGTTTGGGCTTTGGAAAGGGGAGACTCCGAGATGGCACTGGTCTTTGCCGAGCAACACTTTCTACAATTATTTGCCTTGGGACTCCAACACAAATCACACCTGCGGCACATACAAAAATGGGAGTTTGTCTTCAGACAGCTGTCATTACACCAAATATTCAATTTGCTTTGATGGTGAGAGAGTTGCACAATTGCAAAATTTTTGTGTTGCAAATTTTAACCACCCTCCCAGAATGGGGAAGATTTCAATGTCATACTTCTTTATATTGTCACTTATTTTGCAAAGAAAAGTTAAAGAAATGTTTCTTGTCATTTTTTTCCACTAAAAAGGCGTCTGTTTAAAGCATGATTCTTAAATACAGACTCAATATACACATTTTTTTTTTTTGTTTTCAAAATGCAGCTTCTTCATAAATAGTTATGGTGCTCTGAAAGCATGATTATAGATCCATGTATTAACCTCAAATTTGGTGAGAAAAGAAAGACTTAAAGCTTTAAACAACAAGACAAAGTGTATTTTCAAATAGAATGTAATAAATATGAAAATTGTTTGATTTGGTGAGTACTCTTATATCTCAGAATAAGTTTCTTTTTTTTCAGCAAAAAAAATGGGTGATGATCAGTACATTCTCACTGCAGCAACAATGGGTTGGACCGAGGCTTTGGACTACTGCAGAACCAACCACACAGACTTGGCCGCTGTGAGGAATGATGCAGAGCATCGGATAATCCGGAGTCTAGCTAATGGCCTGGAGGTGTGGATTGGCCTCTTCAAAGACTCATGGGAGTGGTCTGACCAGAGCAACTCCTCGCTGAGATACTGGCCAGTAGACCAGAACATCTGGAATGATGATAATGCGACCTGTGGTGCCTTGATGAAGAATGAATCTGGTCAATGGGGACAACCACCATGTTCAGAAACGTACCCATTCTTCTGTAACTGCAAAGTCAAAGGTACATAGTTTAGACCATCTTGTAATTTTATTGTGCAAACATCCTAACTGATCACAAAGAACTCTCTGTTTATGTGCATTTGTTCCTTTCCGCGTATATAAGAAACCACACTCAAAATCATCAAAGTGAAGATCAGCCTGCAAGACTCTGTGCTGGATCTAAATGTCCCTTCAGTACAAGACAACATCTTAAAGCAAGTAAGTCTTGCAGATCTCTATTTTAACTGCACTAGCTCATACAGTCTGTTAAGAGAAAAAGAAAATTCTGTATTAATGACCCACTTAAAAAATGCTCTTTGATGCTACTGATGCTCAGTTCTACAGATTAAGGATATTGAACAATGCACAAAAGTTGCAGCAATGTATCTAAATCTGCAAGCCTGGCAACCAGAACCAGGAAAATAGGACATATTTAATTGAGCCCGGTCACAAACCAAGAGAAAAAAACGTTGTCCAGGCCTTTGGCTGCAGCACTCACTTCTACTCTGAGTTTAATGATGATTTATTTATTGTTGTTATTTGGAACCATGACTTGTTAAATAGCACAGAAAAACTGGACATGCAGCGTATTTACAAGATCAACACATCAAATTATGTATGTTTGCTTTTTCTGTTCTTTCTCTGTTAGAATATTTTGTGTAAGCTGCCAGATCTAAATGACGACTTCAGCCTATAAACTGTTCTTCTTTTTCCTGTTTCCTAGCTGATGACTGCAACTGGGGCTAACAATTTAAAGCTGAGGTGGAGAAAGAAACCTAATGGAATGGTTTTTGAGAGACACCCTTAAGTGGCTCGAAGCTCAACTCCAGCTTCCTGATTTATTGATTGATTTGATTTGATGACTGTGTCATGCATATAGCAGTATACTCAGTCCTAGTAACAACACAAAGCCAGACAACCTTAACCTGCAAATACCAAACAAATAATCCAATCTAAAACCTCCTCCAAGGTTTATAAATATAGGCAACTAACTTATAAGCACCAAAATTAGATCATGTCTTCTTATATCACCTAAGCCAACTAAACATCCAATAAAAGTGTTCTTCATCTGCTCCCTATTTGTAATGGGTTACCACAGTGGATGGATCCACACATGAACACCCAGAGATCCAGCAAGCAGCTCTAATCTGTGTAGAGTCTGCAGTTTTACATGCTTTACATGCCCCAAACCCTGGAGCACAGGTTTAAATGAGAGAGACACATGGATAAATCCTAAATATTTGTACTGATGTGTATATTCCAGTGTGAAAGGCCAGCGTCGTTTTTTCTTCTTGAATTACCTTTTAATGATGGGAACTGCAGAAAAAGAACAAACAGAACAGACAAAACTTGTTTCCACTGCAACATATTTATGAAAGCTGGTATGAAATTTATAGCACTTTGTAATCTGTATGTATGCAATCTGTGGAAAGAGAAGACATAAATGTTTCTAATATAAGATAATAAAAAAACAGCACAAAAAGTAAGTAAATTTGTGTTTGGTAGATTATTTCTTTGGTTCTTGGCAATAAATCTTACACTGTTGGAAAGCCTGTTTATTTCCCTTAATTAAACTTACTTTGCCATGTATCAATAAAGTGATATTTTTTAAAGCAAATCACAAGTGCACAATAATGCAAACAAATTAGCATTTTTCACACAAGTGGTGAACTGTGGGGTCTAAAAACAAAAGACAGGCTGAATGCAAATATATAGCCAGTAAACATGTACATTAAAAGTAAAAAAAAAAGTTACATAGATATACGCCAGCATATCTACAAAGACGGAGAGAACAATTTATTTTATTTGGAGCTCAATGAATAACACCTAAAATTGTGGAACTTACAAAAATGGGAAGCTGAAAACAAAAGCCTGTAACTACCTTTATTATTCAGTTTGCTTTGATGGTCAGTCATTATTTCACTTACATGCAAGTTATGGAGTAAAATATTTTTACTAACAAAAAAAGTCAGGGAATTGTCAAAGTAATTACAATTTATCTTGAAGATGGATATGAACCTATATACCAAATCAAGAACGTTCAAAGCAAAACTGTCTGTGATGCTGACAAAATCATTTTATTTGTTCATCTGTGATTTTGGAAACTGTCAACAGTCTGTGTAAAGATAATTTTTAAAACTACAAAAAGCTTTGGTACAAAGACGTGTTTTTATTAATTTATACGTATTTCAACACAGAGAAAGGCGCACGAAGATTAACTTGATGCTTACTGGATTAAGTAAATTTACCAGGTAGGCGGATAGGCAAAACAGGCTCAAATAAAATTTGCAATTCCTGACTTTTAGGCAACATTCAAATATCAGACA
>JAVDPK010002662.1:86367-105463 GCA_034780415.1 Cichlasoma orientale | reverse complement strand
TGAAACTGAAAGATTATTTTGAACCCAAAAAAAAAGTTTTGCAACTGAAAAAAAAAAGTTTGTAACTGAAAAAAAGGGTTTGAAAATGAGAAAAAAAATTTCAAAACTAATTTTCAGTTTCATTTTTTTTTTTTTTTTGAACAATCATTATGGCCCCATAATAGCTCCATAGTATTTAACTATATAAACATTGAAAGAGTTCTGCATTGTAAAATATTAGCTTTACTTTGTATAATAATGTAATATTACCACTGTAATACATCATACTGTGTTCCATGTTGCTATATGGTAGTCAAAAGTTTGGACACACTCATGCGAATGGGTGAGTGTGCCCAAACTTTTGTACTGTATTTGTCCATAATAATTAAAATTAATTAAATTTAAAACGATCTACTGCTGCTGTCAGACCACTTCATCACTTTATACAAATTTTGCTTCCTGAAAATTGTACAGTGGTTAAATTACAGAACAATGAGTTTCCGTTTCACAACTTTCACAACTTTTAAACAATCATGATACACTTACTTCCTATGTCTCAACATTTAAAAGTACAGTTAAAGTTTACTGTGAACCACAATGAAACAGTTGCCCATCCTGAAGGAACGGTGGCCAAAGATCAGTGTTCTCTCCTAATCCGTCCTGACTGTTGTTGTTGTTGTTTTCTTTCTTGTTTGTTCAGTAATTTGTTTGTCAATACTGGTACCCTGAGAGTACAAGCAGTCCATTCAGGTTACACAGATAGTCCACTTCAACCAGGATGGCACATCCATAGGTGCAGTTAGAAGGTTTGCTGTGTCTCCAAGCACAGTCTCAAGAGTGTGGTAGAGACACCAGAAGAGGATGACAGGACTGTAAAAGAGCATCAGTCCAACTGCAGGACCACTGTCTGCTTCTTTGTGCAAGGGGGAACAGAGCAAACACTGCCAGTCCTTTAGAGGGACTTGTGCTCACAGCCCAGCACCATGACATTCCCCAAAGAATACAAGAACTGGCTGGTCTGCCACTGCTAAACGTCCTCTTCACACATGAGAGCAGGTTCATTCAGTTTCAGGGAAAGATGGCCGCCAGCCGCCTGCTGGAAGTGTTCTTCTTTTTCGTTTTTGCTGGGGTTTCTCTTGAAATAAATTTTAAAAAATTATCAGTAACTTAATGTGGACTTTGCTGTAATATATTTAAAAATATTTAACCAATAAAACCAGCAAAATAGTGGGAATTTGCAAATATCATGCTTGTGGTTGGAGTCTGCATGTTATTCCTGCACCAGAGTAGTGTGTATGTCCAAAGATTTTACGTTAAGTGGTAACTCAAAATGACATTTTTAATATTTAAAAATGACTGATCTATGTATTTATTGTACATTTAATTGTGTAGCAGTTTTTTGCATATGCATTTGTGTCATGAAAAATTAAAGAATGCAAATACAGTACTCAGAAACCTGCAGATTACACTGAGAAGTCACACAGTCGTGCTGCTGTTGCTGCTGTCTTTGAAATGGTGGTCCTGGAGCAGTTCATGGAGAAGCTCCCAGCAAGGACAGCAGAGTGGACTCGTCTCCAGCCGGTAGGGGAGGCTGGGACAGACTGAGCCCCGTTTAATGTTTGGGGGTGTGCTTGAACTGCTGACGTGCAGTTCAAGGCACAAATTGGGAAATTATAATCATAAGGCATATGATTCTCTGCTGATGAATTCATTATTGAATACTATTAATCCCAACTTTTACATTTCAAAAGTGAATAATAATGATTAGCATTACATGAAACATTTTTTAAGGATCTGAGTGTGTGTGTGTGTGTGTGTGTGTGTGTGTGTGTGTGTGTGTGTGTGTGTGTGTGTGTGTATGGAGGTGGGTGGTGGCAGACAGGAATACCCTGAGTAGCATTTGGTCAGGGTCCACCCAAATGACATTATGGAGCATGTATCTCCAGCTGGAGAAAGTTCAGTGATACAAAAAGCTTAAAAAAAATGCATCCCTCATCCTTCTGTCTCAGTCCCTCTGTCTTTGTCCTTCTGTCTTTGTCCCTTGTCTCGTGTGTTCTGTAGTTAGTTTTACTCCCAGTTTTGTGTCACGTCTGTGTTTCTGTTCGCTCCTCTGTTCCGTGTGCATTTAGTTTTGCTTCCTGGGTTGGTCCTGTCCAGCTGTTTCCACTTCCCTGGTTATCCCTCTGTGTATTTATTGTCTGCGTTTCCCCTTGTTCCTCGTTGCATCCTCATCATCAGTTCCCCCTGTGTTTGTCCAAGTCTCTTGTCTCTAGTTTCAAGTTTCCAAGTTCCTTGTGCCATTGTTTTCTAGTTTCAAGTGGTTTCAGCAATAAAGCTGTATGATTTAAGTTCACGTCCAGTCTCCTGAGTCCTGCGCTGGGGTCCAATCTTACCTGCCACACAGTGTTACATGACAGGCCATTGTTTTCTGTTGTGGTATATTTCTTTGTAGCAAATGAGTGGCCGGGTAGAAAGGAGTCTGGGCTTCTCTGCTTAGGCTTCTGCCCCCACAAACCGGCGGATGGATGGATGGATGGATGGATGGATGGATGGATGGATGGATGGATGGCAAATGTTACGACAAAGGAAATCCTAAAGAAGTGGTAAGATTTTTTATTTTAAAGTTTTTAAAGACAAATATAGCAAATTGAAATGTAGTAATGGTTTATGGTGGAAGTGTTAAGACATTATTTAAAAAGTCAAGCTAATATTTGAAGTGTGACTCTTTCAATGTTCATATAAATTAAATACCAACAAATTAATGTGGAGTCAATTAGTACTTGATAATGTAAATAACAGTATATTTTAATTACATAAAAATTTCTGGATATTTTTAAAAAGGAAAAACTATTTATTTTATCATGAATGGTCAAGAATAATTTTTTAACAGTAATGATCTATGACTATACAAATTTTAATTTTTTTAAATGACCATTGATATAATCAAAAATTTAATGTCAGTTTGTCTGACCACAGAACAGTTTGCCTCAGTCCATTTTAAATGAGCTCTGGCCCTGAGAAGACGGCAGTGTTTCTGCATCACGTTCACACGTTGTTTCTTCTTTGCCAAGGAAAACCGTTTACAGGAAATGATTTCTGGAAGTACTCCTGAGCCCATGCAGTTATTTCGTACCTGTTTTTACTGCAGTACCACCTGAGGGCCCAGAGAAAGTTTTGATTTTTGATCTTGTACACAGAGATTTCTCCAGATTCTTTGAATCTTTTAATAATATTACATACTGTAGATAATGAGATGCAAAGTCTTTGTGGATTTTTTTCTGAAGAATGATTTTCAATGTAAAACTGCAATTTGTTTACAGGTTGGACAGAACCTCTGTCCATTTTTACTCCTGGAAAACTCTGCCTTATTATCAACCTGTTAACCTAATTAGTTGCAAAATGTTCCTTTTTACTACCACTTACCTTTCCAGCCAATTGTGGTCTTGTTTTATATGTTTGCTACCATCAAATTCAAAATGAGCTAATATTCTTCATGTAATAGTAAAATGTCTGTTCATGCCTGATATGTTTTGTTCTTTTGTGAATAAAATATGGGTTTATTCTGTTTTTAGGTGGCGCGGTGGTTAGCACTGCTGCCTCACAGTTAGAATACCATCTGGGAGGCCTGGGTTCGATTCCACCTTGGCCCAGACCTCTCTCTCTCTCTCTCTGTGGAGTTTGCATGTTGTCTGCGTGGGTTTTCCCTGGGTACTCGGTTTCCTTCTACAGTCCAAAGACATGCACTTACTGGGGTTAGGTTAATTGGCCATGCTAAATTGCCCATAGGTGTCAATGTGTGTGTGGTTGTCTGTCTCTCTGTGTTGGGCTGGCGACCTGTGCAGGGTGTACCCTGCCTCTCGCCCTATGTCAGCTGGGATAGGCTTCAGCCCCCCTGCGATCCCTGCAGAAATGGATGGATTCTGTTTTTATTTACACTTTACACAGCATCTAAACCTTTTGGGGAATTGGGGTTGTAGTTTGACAAAGCATTTCTCTACTTTCAAGGTAACGCGTAGACAAAAATACTGGCTAATATTCTTTTGTTCCATTCTCTTTCTCTCTCCGTTTTTTCCATGTCATCCCATCTTCATCTACAAATGGTAGTGGATGGCAAGATGTAAATGAGATCCTTATTACAGCAGCATTCATCAAGCTGCTGCTGAAGAGACTACAATGTCTTGAAAAATATGCCTGTAAATTTGTTAATTAACTTAATTATTCTGCTGAAAATTCATTTGTCGTACTGAGACAGTCTCTTCTGCAATGGCCTTAAACATGTTTCAGTCATTATTCACATGTAATGCTATTTAAAAACACTTTGGTTCATTCCTTTTCCCAAGAGGAGAAAGGAGAAAAGTTTGACTGGGTGAAAAGAGTGGTGGAACGGCACCGTGTCACCTCTGTAACCATCGTCTTATTTAAATGATGCCTTTATAACAATCCGGGGATTTTTGGTGGAAACGTGCTTCTAGAAGTGTACGTAACTAAATATAACTTTTGATTCAAATGATTAGGCATCAGCATGTTGGATATATGTTATTTATATAGATTTACATATATACTTTGTATGTGTGATTCATTTTGTATCAAATAGAGATCCCGCATCAATATTGCAGAGATACACAAAGTATCAGTTTTTAAACAGTAACTTATTTTCAGATATCTTGGAAGTGTAAGTTGGTGGTTTAGTTTTTTGTTGTTGTTTTTTGTTGGCATCTTCATTACATTATGGCTTTTCTTAGTTGATGATCAAAGATACATTTCCTGTTTCAGCACCGTGGTGCAGTGGTTAGCACTGCTGGCTCACAGCTAGAAGGTCTGGATTCAAATCCACCGTAGCCGGGCCTTTCTGTGTGGAGTTTGCGTGTTCTTCCTGGGTTTGTGTGGGTTTCCTCCCACAATCCAAAGACATGCAGTTAGGGTAATTGGTGATTCTAAATTTCCCATAGGTGTGTGAATGGTTGTCTGTCTCTCTGTGTTAGCCCTGCGACAGGCTGGGGACCTGTACAGGGTTTACCCTGACTTTCGCCTGATGACAGCTGGGATAGGCTCCTGCCCCCCCCCCCGTGACACTGAATAGGATAAGCGGAGGAAAATTGATGGATGAATTTTATTTATCTAGCACCTAATTACAGTTGCTTCAAGGTGCTTTACATTGTAAGGTGAAGAGCCTACAATAGGAACCTTCAGAAAGTACTGGGTATGTTTCTATGGTACATGTCTATTAGTCTTTATTCCTACAAGACTGCTCAAAGAAGTCCCACCATTAATTAATGCTTCAATCTTAAATATGATCAATCTGTCTCTATTAATGGGCTACATACCACAGGCCTTTAAGGTGGCGGTAATTAAACCATTACTTAGAAAGCCGTCATTTGACCCAGCTGTCTTAGCCAATTATAGACCACTCTCCAACCTTCCTTTATTTCAAAAGTTCTTGAAAGAGTAGTTGTAAAACAGCTGATCATCTGTTTATGTGAAGCGTTTCAGTCAGGTTCCTTTTTCAGGATGTCTGTTTTTATTTATACTGCCTATGAAAGCAGTCAGTGTGAATAGCAATGTGTGGGATAATGGGGAATTTCTCTTATCCGGTTTACTTATCCTCACCTCTAGTAAATTAATTTTATCCCAAGGTGGGAACAAAATCTATACCTCTCACTAATAATTATTGCTGCAGCTCGATTAATCTATTGTGCAAACAAGAGTAAAAAGCCAAAATGTCCCTATATCAAAGGGGGATTTAATTCTGTTATGTTAAAATAATATTAACTTTTTGTATTGTTGTATGTGATTGATCTTCCATGTGTGTAAAAGGAAAACTTGAAATTGAGAATACTGAACAAATGTATACATTTTATTTTAAATAAAAACTATTCTTCTGGTTAAGTGTAAGTTCAGAAGTTTTTTTTTCTTTTTTTCATAATTAAAAAAAATCATGTATTCTATATTCATCACATGTAGAGTGAAATATTTCAGTCATTTTTGTTTTACTTTTGATGACTAAAGAGAGAGAGTGTGTGTGTGTGTGTGTGTGTGTGTGTGTGTGTGTGAGAGAGAGAGAGAGAGAGAGAGCACACGCCAGCAGTACATTAAAAGGAAAATTTGGGACAGAGACATATTTTCAACATTGTCTTTTTTAAATAACACATTTGGGAACTAAGAAGACCATTATCTGTATTCTTGAATTTAGAATTTCACCATTCTTTTTTAAAGTCAATTTCAGCTACTCAATAGTTCTGGGCCTCTGAGCCTTTTATTTCACAATGTTCCAAATGCTTTCAGTAGATAATTACTCAGTTTAGCATCCTGTCAGAATACATGCAGAATGTGGTTTGGCACAGTGACATGCAGTCAGGGGGGCAGGTGAGGCAGTGCCTCCCCTGTCACAATGACAAGTAAAATACTAACAATCATAAGAGAAAATACATTTGACCACTTGACTGTTCTATAAAACAGTTTTCTGAATTATTTCAACACTTTAATGGTCAAAATCGCTGAATTTACGCATCGCCTGTTCAAACACATGAAGAAATGCGGGGCGAGCCAGTGCAGTGCTGTGGCTCACCTCTGGGGGCGCTGTGTCACATACAATAAATGAAGCAGGCCCATTGCTGTCTCTCTTTATATCGCCAAAATAAATGTTTGATTACACATGTGCTACACATGCTGATGTTCCACAGTCTAATATATTGAATGAATGTGTGACATGTTTATTCTTTGTGGTCGGTCATAAATGCACGGTGAAAATACACAGAGTGAGGCAGAAAGTACCGTGCCGCACCGATAGGGGGCAGTGCTGCAACAGTGCTGTCCCAGCAGCAGTGCTGAGAAGAATAGGCGCATGGATTTCATCTTCAAATAAAGTTAAGGTAATACATGTTTTTTTTTTAATTATTTAAAAAGAGAGACATTTCTGAATGCCTTCTGGAAGCATTGAGAGGTGTAAATTTCTTTCAGGGTGGTCAGACGTGTGTTGACGATGCACTCAGCAGTCTTTATAGCTCGTTGTATTGACTTCATGTTTGCTGCTGAGCTGCTACTGCACCATGTGAGGATCCCACAGGTCAGGATTGTACATCGATATAAGGTGAGTGTGCGTGTTCTCAGGAAATAAAGTCACTGCTGTGCTTTCTTGACCAGTTTGTGTTTATTATTTGAGGTCTTCAGAAATGTGTGCCCACGAACCTGAAGCTGGAAATTTGCTCTACTCTGTCCCTTTTTTTGAGAAGTAGGTATCAAGTAAGTATCAATAATCAGTGATGCATTTGTTCATACTTTATGAACAAATTTAAAAGTGCCTTTGACCATGCTTACAAACAAAAGAAGGCCTGGCTGTCTTTGGAGGCACTGGACTGAACCAGCTTCAAATGGGAGACATCCACAGGTGCAAAGGCAGCTTGAGGCAAACAGAGACAGGCTTGACCAGGGAATCTATTTTGAACAAATCAATAAAGTTTGGTGATTATTTCCATGATTCAGTCCATAAATAAATGTTTTTAGAGGAGAGCCAAACTTTCTGACCTCGGTAAAGCTGCATGAGTTGACCTACACAGGTGGCCTCAATGATGGAGGAGGTGCTGGACAGATGGTATGGAGAGCTCGGTCTCCTGGCAGGGAAGGAGTGGCAACTGGTACCCCAAGGAAGCCTCAAACTGGCAGAGTCTGGTGGAAAAGGAGGTTGTAGGCATATTCAACCCATGGCAGGTGTGAACTCCAAGTACTCTGGTTGTCCTGGACGGAAGCTCACAGATCTTTGGCTAGGGATGGCTACCAGAACATTCTTTAGAGGAAGGAGATGGTCCGGTTTTGACCTGGGTGGCAAAGAAACTTGGCAGTATGCTCCCAGTGAATTAACTGTGGTCAGACGGCAGTGGGAAGGTACAGCCTGTTTGGAAGTCCACCTCTGGGACCAGGCTCTGCCTGCAGAGCAGTCTGAACCAGGGACTCAGTCTCCCAGCATACTGCAGAAATGATGCGGGGGGTACAGATTTCTCGGATGACTTGGAGACGGAGAACTGGCGGGTGTGTCTCCACTCTTCCAAGGTCATTTTTACCGCCAGAAATTCCCAGTCACCAGTGTTGTAGTTCGATGCTGCAGGGGACAGTCGACTGGAGAAGAAGGTATAAGGATGCATTCTATATTGCTGCAAGAGAACAGCGCCTACCCAGATTCTGAGGCATCAACTTCAACATTGAACTATTTGGTGGTGTCAGGCTGGATGAGCACAGGAGCAGAGGCAAACAGCTGTGTGATGTTGTTGAAGGTTTGCTGTGCTTCACGGGAAGCACGACGGGAGGCAGAGGATGTCTTTCTAATGAGGCGGATGAATGATAGAGATGAGTCGGGGCTGCATATGCTGCTGCCTACCTGGATGATGTCATTATTCACATTAACACCTGGATGGACCATATGCAGCAGGTGGCTGAGGTTCTGGAGTCTCTGAGGCAGACTGGGCTAACAGCCAACCCAAAGAATTGTGTAGTTGGACGGAGAGCAGTACAGTCTCTGGGGAACCACTTGGGCAATAGGCAGTGTGCCCTCAAATGGACAAGACAGCTTACCATCACAGCCAGCCCGTGGCCCAAGATGAAAAAAGAGGTGAGGCAGTACCAAGTGGCCTTTGAGACAGTAAAGCAAGCCCTCTGTGGGGAGCCTCTGTGCCACAACCCTAATTTTCTCTTCTTTTTGTCTTATAGACAGATGCTTTGTTTACCTTTACACTTAAATTTCCAGGCAAAATAGAGCTTCCCAGCCAAGGTTCTCTGTTTGTTATAGTTGTGTTATTGGTTATACTTTTGTTCTTGTCTTCCCCACGTCTGTGTTCCAGGTTCAGGTGTGTTCCTCTGTGTCACGTCCCTTACCTCGTGTGTTTTCTATTTAGTTTTATTCCCAGTGTTGTGTCACGTCTGTGTCTTTGTCTCAGTACTCTTACTTTGTCAGTCCTTGTGTCTAGTGTTCTGTTTAGTTTACTTCCTGCTCTCACCTGTTATGATTTCCCACAGCTGTGCTCCACACACCTGTTGCCTGTTCCCTAGTTATCCCGTGTGTACATATAGTCTGTGTTTTTCCTGGTCCTTTGTCGTGTCGTCATCGATGTTTATCCACGCTGTGTGTCTCCCTGCTCCCTTAGTTTTGTATTTTAGTTCTGGCACCCAGCCAGCTCCAGTTTAGTTGTGTTGTTATCTCCTGTCACTCTTCCAATAAAACCACATTTTATGTTCAGTTTTGCTCCATGAGTCCTGCATTGTGGGGTCCTACCCTGCCTGCCACACAGCAAGCCACCTACCACCTATAACCTTTATTGCCACTGCATTTAAAAGTGCGACCAGTAGAACAGATACCTATTATCAAAGAAAAGAGAATAAATCCTGATGTCTTATCTATTTCTCCATATTTTTATCTTCAGTTTCTTTCACTGACACTTTGACCACGTCAGGTTATAGCTGAATAATTAGATTTAAATATCAAATATAAAATTAAGCTTCCGGTTTTGTTTAAGTATAAAAACAAATCAGAAAATCAGTGTACCTGTACAGTAACTATTACCCACACTTCCAAACATTTAGATACAGGGGTAACATTTCTGTGCGCTTTATATTAGTAAGGTAAAGACCCTACAATCGTTACAGACAATCAGAATGACTCCCTGTGAGCAAGCACTTGGAGACAGTGGGAAGGAAAAACTCCCTTTCAAGAATCCTCCGGCAGAACCAGGCTCAGGGAGGGGCAAAAGACGGGCTGTGGAAGAGAGGCAGAGATTAATAAGAACTAATGATTAAATGGTGTATAAACAGAATAAAAGAGGTGAAAAAGAAATACTCAGTGCATCATGGGAACTCCTCAGCAGCCTAGGCCTATAGCAGCATAACTAAGGGAGGGTTCAGGTCACCTGATCCAGCCCTAACTATAAGCTTGATCAAAAAAGGAAAGTTTTAAGCCTTATCTTAAAAATAGAGAGGGTGTCTGTCTCCTGAATCCAAATTGGGAGCTGGTTCCACAGAAGGGAAACCCCCCTCAGTCAGTCACCTGATCTATTCACCTGTCAACTTACTCAGTTATTATTATTCATTATTCCACAGGCTATATGGCTCAAATGAAGAATATTTCTTCTTTCACAGTTGGGATTCCTAAAAGGAAGATCAAGTCACAATAATATAGGAGTGATGCTGATATGATTGAATACAAAAACTTAACTGAAGTGTCATGTAACTGCTATGTGGCAGGCAGGATTGGACTCCAACGCAGGACTCAAGCGACAGGGTGAAAACTCAAAAATCTCAGCAGGGCCAGCAGAAACGAGCACAGACAGGAGAGCACACAGCCGGGGATGATGACGTCACGACAAAGGACACAGGAAAACTGAGACAGTAAATATACACATGTAATGAGGCAATGGGAGGTAGTGATGTGTCGTTCGCAAAAGAGACGGCTCGAGCCGATGCTTGGTAGTGAATCAGAAGAGCCAACTCCCAGCCGGCTCCCCAGCTTCTCATTAGCTCTGCTCACAATCCTGAGGACAGGGGCAGAATTGATGGGCACACCATAGCACTTCACTGGAATTTAATGTGAAAGACCAACACAAAGTGGTACACAATTGTGAAGTGGAAAGAAAATTATACATGATTCAAAACATTTTTACAAATAAAAAAACTGAAACGTGCGGTGTGCAAAAGTATTGAGCCCCTTTTTCTCTGAGTGCAACAATTGCATTCAGAAGTTGATGACTGATGACTGCGAATGACTAAAAAGAGCCCACCTGTGTGTAATCTAATCACAGCACAAATACAGCTGCTCCGTGACCGCCTCAGAGGCTGGTTAAGAGAATATTGGGGAGTAGACAGCATCATGAAGTCCAAAGAACACACCAGACAGGTCAGGAATAAGGTTGTGGAGAAGTTTAAAGCAGGCTTAGGCTAGAAAAAGATTTCCCAAGCTTTGAAATAGTGATGACAAAGCCAGGCTTTCTGAAGCTCTGAACCTTTTTGAACCATTGTGTCAGAAATTGGTTCGCTGCTCGAAGGTTCATTCAGTACTCTTGGGTGACATCTTTTGGCCACAATGGTTGTTGCACAGCCAATGAGATATCCCCCAAGCCTGGCTGGCCTGTCCCTTAGAGATCGGCTGAGGAGTTTAGTCATTTGGGAGCCGCTACTCCTCCACACTGAAGGGTTTGCATGTTCAGGTTTTTGCACAGTATTTTACTACACTCAGTTTGAACAGCATACAACACAGTCAAATAATTTTTTGCAGCAAAGGTATTAGTGTGAATTACTGCTTACTGATAATGTTAACTGCTCATAATTAGCAGCGTATTACCTTTATCTGGGTGCACTGTTATTAAACAGTTGGAGATGGAGAATGATTACTTTGATGAGGCCACAGAGTCTCAATGAAGCAGGGGATGGAGCTCTTTGATGGAGCTCCTTTTATAAGCTGGTAGTAATCAAGAAAGAAAGAAAGAAATATTTATTTTCCATCACATAGCTTGTGATGGCTGTGATAGCTAATATGAGACATAGGGTTATTGGATATATTGGACTGAGGATGTTGAAGATGGAGCTGCTAGGGAAGAGAAAAAGGAAAAGACCAGGTAGAGGATTCATCGGTGTAGTGAAGGAGGACATGCAGAGGGCTGGTGCGACAGAAGAGGATGCCAGGGATACACATCTGCTGTTGAGACCCATAAAGGAGAAGCTGAAAGGAGGGGGTTCTGTGATGTCTGCCTTTTGTGACAGGGGGTGCAGCAGCACCCACGACATTCCTACCTCCTACTTCTAATGGCACTTATGACTCTGTGGGCAGAACGCTTTGTTTGAGTGTCCACGCAGAGCTATTCCAGTGTCAGAGGAAGCAGATTAGTAACTTTTCATAGTACCGGCAAGAATTTAAAACTACTTTCACCCCTTTCATACAGCCAATCACACAGGGGGATTATACCATTACCTTAAAGCAGAGGGGGAGATACAGTAGATGTTCCACCGTGTGTGGGTGTAGTCCAGGTACAGACAGCAAGACAGCGGTGCAAAAACATATGAATATGGGTGATACCTGTAAAACAAGCAGCATTTAGCTGCAATTTAAGGAAATTGGAAATAGCAGAGCAGAGTGACGTCATTGCAAACTGAATATTATAGTCAGAGCAGGTTCCACTACAAACCTGCCCTGACATATAAGAACTGTCCATCTCTTGGTGCAGTTGGAGGAGAGAGGGCAAACTAGGGCTCCATCTACTGACCCTGGTGAGTCTGGTCCCGAAACAACAACTGTGGCTGCATCCACCGTCCTCCCCAAAACTGCAACTATAACCGGTCCTACTGCAACACAAAGCAACATAACTCAGCCTCGGGTGGGTCAATATGTGCCATTAAAAGTTTATTTAAAATGTTAAACAAAGTAAGAATGTTTTTTTTTACAGGACAAATGCTCAAAATAAAGCAATTATAAAGTTTATCATAAAAGGACTGAAGGCAAAAGGGCTTCTCAGCACACAAACCTTTCATTTTTGCTTATTTAGGCTAAAATATGAGGCTACAAATGATAACAAGTAAAGAGCTGTTTGGGAGCCAAAAGAGCCGGACACAATATTGGGAGAAAAACTAACTACAGAGCACACGAGACGAGGGACAAAGACACAAAGGAACGGAACACACACAGACACAAGAACGGCCACAAGGACAAAGGGAAACGGGAACTCAATACGGATAACCATAATTACAACAAAACTAAAAGCAAACTCAGAAGATAGAAGAAATACCACTATAACAGAACCAGAGGGAAACAAAAACACAAGGGCTGGGGGGCAAAGGCTCAGGACTATAACAAGAAGCCTTTTTGTTCACATTACCAACCTGGGTAATATGCTAATATACTCCCAGCTTTGAGGTTAATGTAGGACTCCTGCAAGGCTGCCCTGTCTCTCCATATTTATTCATATTGGTCACTGAGATGTTAACTCTTTGGCTTAAAAAATGTAATGACATTAAAAAAAACGAAATGCTCTGGGTATAGATGTTATATAAAAATAAGCAGATGGCACAACAATCTTTTTTAAAAGATAAGCATCAAAATCCAATAACTATTGAAAAAAATCAAGAAATTCATCAGACTGTTTTATGCTTATTATCCAAATGCCTATTTTTGGTATAGATGTTTATATTCACTATTTCTGTGTTTTCTATGTTTACTTTCATTGTTATGGTGCCTTTTGACAGTTCATTGTATCGTCTTGAATTTATACAACGCTATTTGCGGTATTTGTAAACTTAAAAAAAATCTGTGTCGGTAGGTGGCGGTAATCAACCTTTATGTCGGTTGTCAGCCGCCGAAGAAGAATATGACGCCGAAGAAGACGGTGGAAACCAGACCGGTCGTTGTGTCAGAAATATGGCGACTTTCAGTAAATATCTCACTGCTAGGAACTCTTCCATAGCGGGCAGCATTTTCTTTGTGCTGGTCCTGCTGAAGCACAGGAAACGGACGCGCACATCAAATAGGTAAGTGGGATGCCGTTCAGAAAATTATGCACAAAACCTGGTTTTCAGCGGTTTGTGACGACTGTCATGCTAACTAGGAGCGGCTACCAGCCCATTCTGACAGGTGACTGTGACCTGCTACCATTCTTCATTTGAGCCATCCACCCCCATTTTTTTGTAAGCAGGCAGGTTTGCTTTCTGCGCTGTGTAGTAACTGATCCGACCGGATCAAATCAGTAAAGACGGAAATAACGAATTTGTCTGTGTTCCATTATTCCACAACCTTGAGCTAACTTGGAAATAACAGTTGTTATGTCTTTGTGTCTCTGACCCCGTCATCATGAGAACTCTCATACTTGACAGGTCAAACCAAAATGTTGTGTGTAAATAGTTGAACTGGTAGATTTAAAAAAAAAAAAAAACACCTTACAATTACATGAAACGTCCCTTTTCATGTAATTAAGTGTACAAGTATATGAACAGTGCTGGATTCCTGCATGAATTCTGTAAGTGCAGGATCACAGTGGAAGTCGCTGCTGACATCACCAGGCCCTCATTTTCTTTCAGTATTGCTCGATCACCTTTATCACTTAAATTACTTTGTCTCCACATGATGACCTTTGCATTGTTTGCATATGCCTGTTTGGTAACAATCTTCCGGATTATTCCAGGCTGCGTGCTGATGAGTGAAATGGTG
Organism: Cichlasoma orientale; assembly: GCA_034780415.1. Taxonomy (NCBI): domain Eukaryota; kingdom Metazoa; phylum Chordata; class Actinopteri; order Cichliformes; family Cichlidae; genus Cichlasoma; species Cichlasoma orientale. Next base: position 91,314 of record JAVDPK010002662.1, on the reverse strand, counting down.
TTTTCTGGAGCACATGGATTAGACTGAACAAGTAAAAAGCATTAAAGCATTGCTCTAATGCTTGCTATAATATAGTATAATATTTCTTTTCAACTATTAAAAATGTTCATTGTATACCACCCTATCAGACTGGTTTTAATCCATATGCACTTGGGTGAAATATTGGCCACTATACTGCAATAAAACTTTAGGTGGTTACTCATGATTGGTTCTACTAACACACACCGATAATCATTTTAATATTTTACTTTGCAGAGGAGGCTCAGATTTGGTACTGGCCACAGAGGTATGTTTAAAACACCTTTCTTGAGTGTTTAAAGAATTCAAAGTCTACATAATTCTTCCTCGAGTAGTTTGCTGTAATTGCTCTAATTCCAATTTTTTGCTGTACCTTTTCACATAGAAGGATGGCAAGAAAGACCGAGCAGCTGTGGACAAGGTTTTCTTCTTACGAATCCTCCGGATTCTACGGATGTTGGTGCCTCGCGTTTTCTGCATGGAGGTATGATTAGCAACAGAAGACTAGACTTGAAGCAAGCTGTTACACTGCCTGTGGAAACTCCTCTGTCATTTATTGATTTATTTATATTTTTGAGTTAGATTCCAGTGCCGTGGACAACAGCTTAAATACCCCTGTGTAGACATGCTGTTAATTTTCTCTGATTGGAATGATAAAGTGCCCCTTTTATGGATTTAGTGTATAAAGGCTGCATGCATTGTACGTAATTATGCCTCATAATTTTGTTCCCCCTCACTGTGATATCAAATTTTATCTACAGTAGTATCAAGTATTTTCCTGGGTATTGGTATCAAGTTTGAAATTCTAGCATCTGGCAACCCTAATTACTGAATTTTTATTCTGTCTGCCTTTGAGTTAGCAATCATTTAAACATTAGTCAGGTAATGGTAGAAACATAACTGCAAACTATTTCATAATGTTACTAGGACTGCATATACAACAGAGCCCTTTGAGCTCTCTTATCTGATCAGTTCAGTAGATATGGGCAGAGTCAAGGTGAAGATAATACATGGCTCTGATTGACTGCAGTGGTTCACAGACTGCACTGACTACTCTGTGGTTTGTTCTCCACAGACTGGTTACCTTGCTTTTATCGCCGCCATGTTGGTGGCCAGAACCTACTGTGATGTATGGATGATCCAGAACGGGACCATGATCGAAAGGTCAGACTTGGACTTGAGTTGGGATAAGATGTTATTTATTCCCCAATTTAGGAAATTCTTTTTTTTTTTTTACAGCAGTTAAAAAATGAGGCAACACAACAAACATGGCAAATAAATAAGTAGAATGATATATAGCACTAAAATCAAAATAAACTACAATAAAGTAAATAAGCAGAAATTTAAATAGAAATTGAGTAATTACAATTTTGAAATCAGTAAGGCAAATGGAATTTAAAATGTCTTACTGAATGTAGTTTAAAAAAAAGCTTTACAGATGACATTAAGTGGCTCAGTGAAATGGTGTAAAGTGCATGGGACACACTAAAGTGGCCTAATGTGTGCTAAATGTTGTCACTGAAATACATTGTTAATGAGAGAACAGATGATTCTCTGCTGGATAGATGTGCTACATTATAGAGTTATTGAATGAGACATGAATGATTTCAGTTTCCTTGTGGCGGCAGAGCTGAATCAGTCTGTCCTCTAAGAGGTGCAGAGGGTGAACAACAGCCCCCAAAATGTAGCAGGGGTAGATGTTCAAATGGATAAAAGAGAGATGTAGAGTTCTTTTGAATACCTTATTAATTAATGATCAGTAGCACTGCCTGATGCTGTTTGGATCGGAAGAATTTGATGAGATGAAGATATGTGAGTGATATGGTGTGACAGTATCTTATTACCTTTTGTCCCCATCCTTATAGAAATTAGCTGTAGACTGAAAACAGAAGGTCAGTAGTATGGTTAACAGCCTGATGCTGCAAGTTCACTCTGCTTGTTTTTATTACTGTTTACTCTGACACTTTTAAAAGAAACTACTACTGTAATGCTTAGAGTAGATGACGTAGCTGAAGACACTAAACAACCAAATGTTACATTCAAATAGTCTCAGTAAATGGAGACAGCATCACCTTGCCTAGAGGTCCTCAAACATTTCTTCAGGACAGGACACCAGTGGTTTATGGGGAAATGTAGTCTTCCTGGGTAATAACAGTGGCGCATTAGCCAAATGGCATAACTCCTAAACAGAGTTTGGAGAAACTATTTTATTCATCCTGTTTTCAACAAAACTCACAGGCAAAGCTGGATCCTCAGACTTGTGAGTTTGTTACCTGGGCAAGGTGATCTGCAGTGTAGCCAGATAGAGAAGTAAGGTTCAACCTTGGTGTTCAGGGAGGAGTGGAGCTCCTCCTTCAGCTTAGCAGAGGCAGCTCTCTTCTTCGCCACCATCAGGGTGGAATCATTGGGTTTGTATATGGAAAAACTTGTTGGTGATGATACACTTGGTGTTAAAGGGTTTCCTAATGAAGGAAATCCGTCGCAGCGATGGAGAACTTTAATGCTGCTAATGCAGGTGAAACGCTCTGCTTACACGGTGACACTTGAGTTTAAACGAACCATCGAAGCAACAAATTACTCAAGGAATCTTTGCAGCCCTAATCTGGACTACAGGCCAGTTCAGCAGCCAGACTCTTCTTCTACCAGGCTGTGTTGTAATGGTTCTGGTATGCCATTTAGCACTATTTTGGTGAGATGTACATGATCTTTGAAAAAGAAGTAATCTGAGTGGGAGCATATGTTGCTCTAAGCCTTTATATACCTTCCACCATTGATGCTCTTTCCAGATGTGCAAGCTGATGCAGGCTTTTTAACTGAGCACTGATCACAAACCCGATGGTCTCTTTCCTCTTTATTTCATGCCATCAGTGTTTCCCAAAAATAATTTTAAATTTCAACTCATCTGACCACAGAACAGTTTTTCCATTTTGCCTCAGTCCATTTCACAGTGAGGGAAATAATTATTTGATCCCCTGCTAAGCTTGTAAATTTGCTCACAAACAGTCTCTCATTTTTTTAATGGTACTTTCATTTTAATGGATGGAGACGGAATATCAGCCAAAAATTAAAAAACACACACATTACACAAGTTATAAATTGATTTGCATGTCTGTGGGTTAAATATGTATTTCATCTTAGTACTTAATACTTGGTGGGATAACCCTGATGTTGGCCCACTCCTCTTTACAGAAACAGTTATTAGCCCTCCCCATTTAAGAGTTTCTATAGGATTGAGGGGTGGAGACTGGCTATGCCACTCCATGACCTTAATCTGCTTCTTCTTTTTTTGCCTTGGTGGTGTGTTTTGGGTCATTGCCATGCTAGAACACCCATCCACAACCCATCTTCAGTGTTCTGGCTGAGGTAAGGAAGTTCTCGATTTTACGGTGTCCGTTGGCACTCAGTGTGGTAGCATGCTAAGGTTGGCATTTTCCAGATGCTGTTACCAGAAGTGCACCTTTGAATGGAATCCATTTATTTTATGTTTGTAAGTAGGTTTCCATTTCAGCCTTGCATTTGCATGTTCAGATCAATCAAGTGCTGAAATATATCATGATTGCCAGCCTTGCACACTTCTCAGCTCTGGCAAGCAGCTTTGCATTGCACCTCTCATTAGCCAAAAATTTTAGTTCCTTCCACAGCTCATACACATAGGACAGTACTTTGTCACGCAACAACCATCAGACTTCCATATGGAGCAATAAGGGTTGCACCGCTCCCATTTTCTCACATAGATGCAAATATGCAGCTTTTCAGGACAAAGTTTACCATGTGCATGACATCATCCCAGCACAGTAGCTAGATCTGCTGGTAAAGTCTTGGCAACAAGTGCCTCGTGGTGCCACCAACTATGTCTGCTGCTCCATCAGTGCAGAGACTCATGCAGTTTTCCTCTGTGAGTCCTCCATATTTTTTTTCTCAATTATTTATCCTTGCTGTTCATCTCGTCAGTGCCACCTGCTGCATGCATCACTAATTCTATTGTTTTAATATAAACAACATTATTGGTCATCGACACGAAAGAGCAATTACTTCACCAGTCCCAACATTGAAGGCACAGATGCTCAACAATAGCAACTTATATGCATAATTAAATTATATTTTTTGGACCAATTAAATGAAATTAAATGATTTCCCATGGCACACCTGACAATCTCTCATGGCACATTAGTGTACTGCAGCACAGTAGTTGAAAATCACCAGTGGTGTTCTTGGTGACTGTGGGCCCAACTGCCTTCAGATCATTAACAAGCTCCTTGTGTCATTTTGGGCTGATGCACCGCCTTTCTCATGATCATGATGTAAGATTGTCTATGGAGCTCCAGACCAAGGGCGATGTGATGGTCATTTTATATTTCTTTCATTTCTGAATATTCGCTCCAACAGTTGTTACCTTCTCCCCAAGCTTCTTGTTGATGGTCCTGTAGCCCATTCCAGCCTTGTGCAGGTCTACAGTCTTGTCAGTTACAGTCTGTAATTGATCATTTGTAGTCTGTGTGCCACATAGACAATCTGTGGGAGCCTGAATTCTGGCAGGGTGAAATGCTTATTTCACTCGATGACATGCAAATAAATTTAGAACTTTTATGTAGTGTGTTTTAGTTTTTTTCTGGTTGATATTCTTTCTCCATTAAAATGAAACTACCATAACAATTAGAAACTGTTCATTTCTTTATAAGTGAGCAAATGTACAAATTCAGCAGGGGATCAAATTGATAATTGTTTCCTCCACTGTATATGAGCTTTGTCCCAGAAAAGAGGGTGTTGTTTCTGGATCATGTTCACATATCATCTTTGCCCAATAGTGTTTTAACCATTGGTAGATGATTTCTGGAAGTAATCCTGAGCCTGTGCAATGCTTTCCATGACAGACTCCTGGGGGGGGGGGGGGGGGGGGGGGGGGGGGGGGGGGGGGGGGGGGGGGGGGGG
>JAVDPK010002662.1:62131-77676 GCA_034780415.1 Cichlasoma orientale | reverse complement strand
ATAAATAAAAATTGTCTACCTCATTTTAAGTTATCGTACGATTAATTGATTTATTGTTTATCGCGACAGGCCTATACTGAAGTAGAGAAACCTGAAGGATGTAGGGTTAGGGTTAACCCTAACTAACCCTATAATAAAACAAGTAATGGGGGGGATTTGTACAAGTACTTTTGAGTATAGAAATGTATGGGGGTTTTTTTGTAATAAAATGCATTTCTTCTTCCAGGTGGACCATTTGCATGATTTCATCTTCTTCCGTTTCTCTATGGGTGTTGTGGACAGCATAATTGCTAAGTGTAAGTAGATGTTATTTTGCAATCTGTATACTGATGGAAGCATCCTTGTATCAGGAGGATTCTGATTAATTCAAGAATCAATAATTGTTTGACCTGTATTGACAAAATTAAGCCATTTTCTGTAATCTCATTCAAATTCAGCCACCAACATTAATTGTCTCTCCTCTGTGCCCACATCGTTTTCTTTGCAGACTTGGCCACTGTGGTGGGCTACCTGGTGGTTAGCCGGCCATTTCTGAACTTGTCCCACCCCCGGCACATGCGCAGCACACACTCTGAGCTGCTCGAGGTGAGAGAGCATGCAGAGCAGAACTTTTATTTGACTGTGTGGAGAGCTGTACTGTAACTCAATCCATGTGTTGTCAGATGTGTGAAACCATCTGTAAATGCATACTGAGATTTGTTCATGAGTTTACAAACAGATCTGTGTGCACATCACTGACTTGTAAATGTTTTTAAAAGTGTATTGACATATGTAAACAGGATCCACAGACTTCTTTACCAACTTCTGGTATTTAATATGCTAGTCCTAGTCCTTGCTAGAGCAAGTCCTCTCTTGCTAAAGCGCAGTTTTTAAAAACCCATCAAATATTCTGTAAATTCTGTTTTAAAAAGCTTAAATGTTTGTGTGCACTCTGGCTCAATGACATAATTTGGTGGCACTCCAGTGTTAAAATATACCACCCTGCCTTCTTCAGTGTGCAGGAAATGAGAGGAGCAACATTAGTCTTAACAGGTGTCCTGTTGATTTTTATTTTTTATTTTTAAAAATGGGGGCGTAAGTATTATGCTCTCCTGCTAGGCTGTAAATAATCTGCTCTGATGAGGAGTGAGCAGTCAAGCACATGGATTGCTGAGATCATTGTTCTAAGTGCTCAGTGTTCTCCAAATAGGACTAATGCAGCTACCTGGATGGATATAGACATGTTGGAATTCAGCCATACAGTGGCCAGCAAGTGTGTTGATTTATATGGACCATGTTTACATTTGTGAACATGAAACCAACCAAAGGTAGAGAATTATTACGGCATGACATGCTAATCACAAATGACTGTTAGTGAAATACACTTATGATGACAAGCAAGTTGTTTTTGTTTTTGTTAATCTCAGATATAAGTTGCTGATATAATCTGTTCATAGTTATGTTGGGCTTTTTTTACACATACAAATGTGATTAGACCCGGCATAGTCCTGCGTTTCTGCACAGCGATAAGGGAGCTTTAACAATGATGAACTTGTCTTGTTCCAGTGATGGTATCAAGAAATGTTGATGATTTCCTCATAGAAAAATACATAAAACCTGAGTTTACTTTGCAAATGCTGTGCAAAATTGTTTTGGTGCTTTGAAGTTTTACTGATTTTGATTGAACCTCTGTAGGACTACTACCAGAGTGGCAGGATGCTCCTGCGAATGTCCCAGGCGCTGGGGAGGATTGTACTAGCTGGCCGAGAGATGAGCCGCCTCTCGGGGTGAGTGTAGGAATATTGCCGGGTGGCTAATGAATTATGCCTTAAGTCATTATTCTCTTCAGAAGTATTAAAAAAATATTTTTACATCACTTTAAAGCATTTTGATTTGTGCACATCTCTTAAGATTTATGTGACTGCGCCATGGGAAATGCTCCATATACAGTAATAGATTACTGTATATGGAGCATTACATAGACGAGAAGTGAGAAAGTTTATCAGACGCCTGCAAGCTAAAAGCTGCGTTTGAGTCGCATACAAATTACATCTAGAGACTACTGCCTGACTACTGCCTGCATTGCTACATCGACTCCACCCACATTGAGGTGGTACTTAATTGTAATGAAACAAAACAAGACTGTGCCGTGTCGAGTCGAGCTACGCTGAGTAGGTGCTAGTGGAAAAGAGGCATTAGTTAAACTGCAGGAATGTCTTAAAGACATAAAGACCTGGATGACCTCTAATTTCCTGCTTTTAAATTCAGATAACATCTAACCATGCAATTACTCTGGGTGCCATTACCTTGGCCTTCAGTAACACTGAGAAATCTTGGAGTCATTTTTGGTCAGGATATTTCCTCTAATGCACACATTAAGCAAATATTTAGGACTGCTTTTTTGCATTTGCAAAATATTTATAAAATTAGAAACATCCTGTCTCAGAGTGATGCTGAAAAGCTAATTCGTGCATTTATTGCTATGCTATATAAATAAAATTGAATTGAATTGAATGATGCTCACAACTTCAAATCCATTGTTACTGTGGTATAGTTTCTGGAGTTTTGACCTCTAATGCCAGTTTCCTTATCTGTAGTCAATGGATCAACCTGTGCCAAAAATCTAGACTCTAGCCGTCCAAAAGTCTGATAGCCAAGAGGATCCATCTGTGATTTCAGGGTTTAGCTACAGTTAGTTATTAACAGGTGGCCTATCATCCTGCTGTCAGTATTGGCGTGGTATCCTATGGCTGTTTGGGTTGACTGTATTGTGTCTCCGGGTGACACAAATAAACAGATTTTTAGAAATTTTGTTCTATAAAAAACCAAATGCAATCATAGGTTTCTCTGTTATCACCAATTATTAAAGTCAGTATAAGGGGGCTAAAAGCACAGCTGGTGTCATGGCTTGTGTTTTTGTTGCTTCACTGTGGATCTGTACTGATGAATAGAAATGTTTATCTGGTTCCTGTAATATTATGTGCTCCCAACAGATTCACAGCTCGTATCACTGAACTGATGAAAGTGCTCAAGGATCTCAATGCTGGCAAATATGAACGCACCATGGTTTCCCAGCAGGAGAAGGGTACACATGATTCCTTACTGCACAGGCAAATGTCACTATGAAATTTATGATTGCAGCACCTGAAATGGTGCAGCCATACATCTTACCTCATTTGTGTTCTCCACTCCATTTAGAAGCAGATGCTGCAGAGAAACTGGTTCTGGTACCTGGAAGTGGACAAGTTATTAACAAAGATAACATAATCAAGTATGTACTTATTTGTGGTGTTTGGTTTTGATTGTGCCCCGAGTGCTTTTTGTCATGTTTGAGTATTTTTTTGTTTGTTTTTTCTCCTAATTTGCAGATTTGAGAATACTCCACTAGCAACACCCAATGGAGACCTGTTGATCAGAAATCTTACATTTGAAGTAAAACTTTTCATTGCCATACCTCAGTCATTACTACTAATATGCACTGCTCAAAAAAATTAAATGAACATTTTGAAAAAACATTATATTTCAATGGGAAAAAATCATGCTGGATACTGATATAGAGTGGATAATGTGCCGGGAACGAAAGGATGCCCCATTGTTTGATGGGAATGAAAATTAGCAACCTACATACAGCTGAATTCAAAGACAATCCAAAAGTTCAAAGTGAAAAAATTGCACATCAGCCTAGCCTATTATACCAAAATTTCATCGCAGCATCTCAAAATGGTACTCAGTAGTTTGTATAGCCTCCATGTGCTTGCATGTGCCCCTAATAAGACAAAGGATGATGTCCTCAGGGATCTCCTCCCAGATCTGGACCAGCGCGTCACTGAGCTCCTGGACAGTCTGAGGTGCAACTTGGTGGTGTCAGATGGTCCCAGAGGTGTTTTATTGGATTTAGGTTGAGGGAGCATGGGGGCTAATCAGTGGTATAAATTTCTCCATCATCCAGGAACTGCCTGCATACTCTCACATAAGACCAGGCACTGTCCCGATACCTCATTTCATCCTGATACCTAATGGCAGTCAGGGTGCTGTTGCCTAGCCTGTAGAGGTTTGTGTTTCCCTGGATATGCCTCCCCAGACCATCATGGACCCACCACCAAACCAGTCAAGTTGAACAATGTTACAAGCAGAATAATGTTCTCCATGCTTCTCCAGACCCTTTCATATTTGTCACATGTGCTCAGGGTGAACCTGTTCTCTTTTGTGAAAATGAAAAGCACAGATCACCAGTAGTGTACCTGCTAATTCTGCTGTTCTATGGTGCTGGGCAGTGGGCACAGAGCCCATTAGACATCGGGCCCTCAGCCACCCTCATGAAGTCTATATTCCTGATTGTTTGGTCAGAGAAATTCACACCAGTGGCCTGCTGGAGGTCACTTTGTAGGGCTCCGGCAGTGCTCACCCTGTTCTTGTCAAAGGAGCAGATCCCAGACCTGCTGATGGGTTAAGGAGTTGGACTACCTGTGCAACCTCTATAGGGTTCAGGTATTGCCTCATTCTGCCAGTAGTGACACTGACCCTAGCCACATGCAAAACTAGTTTAAAAAAAAAAAAAACTGTCAGAAAGGATGGGGGGGGGGGGTGTCAGTGGCCTCCGTCTCTAAAATCTTTCCTGTTTTGGGGGTTGTCTCATTGTTGCCCTTCTACTGCACATGTTGTTAATTTCATTAATGCCATGACAACTGAAACTGATTAACAACCCTCTCTGCTTCTTAACTGACCACATCATTATCCCTCAAGTTTAACTAACTTGATCCTTGATACTCTATTTCAAATGTTTTTCTTTAAATCTTTTGAGCAGTGTATTTATATACTCACTGGCCACCTCATTAGGTACACCTGTTCATCTATATATAGTCAGCCAATCACATGGAACCACCTCAATGCACTTATATGTAATGTATGTAAACATGATGAAGACAACCTGCTGAAGTTCAGACTGAGGAAAGAAACGTGATTTTAAGTGACTTTAAACGTGGCGGAGCTGTTGGTGCCAGGCAGGAGTGTTTCAGAAACTGCTGAGCAATCATCAATATCGAGTTAGCAGGAGTTCTCTGGGTGAAAATGCTTTGATGCCAAAGGTCAGAGAATTACTAGATTGCTTTTCGCTGATAGGAAGGCAACAGTAACTCAGATAATCACCAAGGTATGCACAAGAACATCTCAACGCACATGATGTTGAACTTCACAGCAGACGGGCTAGCACATGACAGAAGACTACACCAGTTACCTCTTCTTACCACTTTTTACCTTGTTTTGTGAGTCTTGATTTCTGCATACATCGTTCTGATGGTTGGGGCCAGAATTTGGTGCAAACATGAAAGAATGTTGAAAAATCAACCAAACAAAACAAAAATGAAGGCAAAAGGGGGTCCAGCCCAGTACTAACAAGGTGTAACTAATGAAGTAGCTGATGAGTGTATTTGTATATTCAATGAGACCAGGTACAAATGTAATGCACTGCCTTTATGTATTTTGAAGGTGAAGTCTGGCACCAATGTTCTTGTGTGTGGACCAAACGGCTGTGGAAAGAGCTCCCTGTTCAGAGTGCTAGGAGAGGTAGGGCTTAACACTGGCCAATTATTAATCCGTTTCATCTCAAGCTTTTCACTTCTGTAATAATATATGTGGTTCTGTTAAACAGCTGTGGCCTCTGTTTGGTGGGCATCTAACAAAGCCTGAGAGAGGGAAGCTGTTCTACGTCCCACAGGTAAGAATCTTGAGTAGGTGATATGTGTGTGTGTGCGTGCGTGTGTGTGTGTGTGGACTGTATTCTGGCTCTGTTTTTAAGCAGCAACTTGGTTTGCATGGTGCCAGCTCATTTGTATAAACTAACTCTGACTTACTTTCTGCTGCTGTCTGCACTTTAAACAATTTCCTTGTTCTCCAAAAACTTGTTAAATTTTCTTCACTTTACCTTCATTCATTTGATTTGTGGTTAAGTTGAACTCAAGCTGGAGTCTGTGTCCACCTCAGCTCTACTGGTGTGTCTGACTTTGAGTAAACACATTAAAAAGCCAAATCTTAAGTCAGCATTTCATGCTAATGTGTCATAGGTCTGTGCCTTATATTGTCCACATTAATACCAGTTTAAGTTTTTACACGATATAAAAATGTTGTGTTGCAATATCATTTCAGTAACAACACCATGCATTTCCAGTCCCTAGTGCGTGCCACAGTTTAGTGCCTAAAAAGGGAACGACTTTAACCTCCAACAAAGCAAAATGTGCAAAGAAGATTGTTCCTGCTAAAGATGGATAAACATGCCCACCATTTGAGGCAAAAATACACAAAGTACAACCAGGCTATGAAGGAGGAGATACTAGCAGCTGATGTGCAACCCACATCCAATCAAATGACTCCACCAAGTTTACTAGTGAGTACTAGTGAGTACTCCACCAAGCAATGCTGGAGTACTCACTAGTTGCACTCCACATAAGCAGAAAGGTGGAAATTATTGATGCAGTTACAGGAGTTTAAACCAAGATAAGCATCAATATTGGCTTATAAAGATACGGCTTCTGTTACAAAATTAACTTTAGTCATTGTTAAAGTGTTAAACTGTCATGTCAGACTTTTACTTAACATGTCCGGAGAAAACACGACCCAAGCTGTTTGTGTGCTTCCATTTGGTTTATGGATTGGAAATAATGCTGACACTGCTATTGCACTATAGTGCTGCTGCTGGCACCTTGTTTTGATAGATTCACGTATCAGATTAGGAAGTGTGTCATCAATGACAGTAATTCACAGGAAAAGAAAGATGGAAAATGCCCTTTATTTGCTTTTAGAAATATCAGAAATATCCTTATCGCATGCTTTTTCAGAAATCTCAGGATTTAATTTTGAGGCTATATTGCTGTAAAAAGTCATCTGTATCTATATTTGCTCCCATTCTGCCGTAACAGTGAATTAGAACAGTAAACTTTAGTGGGGGCGAACATTTGATCATCTGTGAAAGAGTGCCTACAAATACAAGTAGTTATTAAATAAGCTTTTGTTTTGTTTTTTAATTTATTGTTAACACAAAGGGCAAGTCGACCTACTGTAATGGTAAAGCAAGTCTACCCTTGGCATCAGAAGCTTCTGTTGCCTCTTGACATTTGCCAGTTTTTTGGGGTTTTGACAATATTTTCAGATGTTTGAGACTATTTGTTTCTTGTTTGTGCTGCTCATTTTAAAATCCAATATTTCAGTGGGATTTATTTTATAACACTTGCTTCCCTTTCACTCAGTTCTTGGAGGATTTGCTTGTTTGCTCCAAGTCACCTTCAGTGTGATGTAGTTGTTTATCTTCCCATGTTTCAAGCAATATTTTCCATTTGGTTATCTTGGGCCCTGTACTACAAAGTGAGATCAGCATACCCAGGGTGTCCCTCACACTGGCAGTCAGGATCAGCAGTCATGAAGCTGGTTATGAACTTGCTAAGTGAACACAGGGTCTCCCCTGCATATTCACATGAAAGGGGTAGTGCTGGTGGCATCTGACGCATTTACAGAAAGCAATACAGCTGCTTCAGACACAGCGAGTGTGTGAGAGAGGGGGGGAGGGAGGAAAAGTGCTATACAGTAGTGTACTATTAATCCAGGCGTGGTCAAGGAATAAAGTTGTATCTAAGAGTCTAAATTTAAATCTGCTGATCATCAGGGCTAGACACCATAAAACTTTAGAGCCTCCTCCTGCCTGCACAGAGGTCTGTGGGATCCTCAGAATTGGTCAGTAGGCAGCAATTTCATACCCTGATCTCCAGTCTGGAACGTGACCTGCTCCAGAGGAAGCTGGTTCACATCAAAAGTATCAAAAGTTGCCCCACCAAGACTTGATCCATCTTCATAGTACAAAAAAATCAAGTGATAGCCCTGAAGTTACCTGGATTAACCCAAGTCCTGCTTTGTTACAGGTCTCTGGTCAATAGACTGATGTCACTTAATTTTTTGTTAAATGTGTTTATACATGTTTAAGTATCAGCTCATAATGAACCTAAAAGCAGAGTCATTAATGTGTTCCTTCGTACTTCAGAAGCTCACATACAAGTTTGTTTTTTGTCCAGAGACCTTACATGACTCTGGGTTCTTTGAGGGACCAAGTCATTTATCCTGACACCCATGAAGAGCAGCTGAGGAAGGGCATCTCTGATCAGGTGGGACACAACACGCACACGCACTTCCTCCACACTGCCTCTGTTTGTGTTGTTTTTGTTGCCTGTATTACTGTGTATTTCTGTCCAGGTGCTCAAGGACTACCTGGACAATGTGCAGCTTGGTCACATTCTGGACAGAGAGGGAAGCTGGGATGTTGTCCAGGACTGGATGGATGTTCTCAGTGGAGGGGAAAAGCAGAGGATGGCTGTAAGGCCTTACTTGCACTCTGACAACAGGCTATACATACACACATACACACACACACATATATATACACACACACATACATACATTTCTTTTCATTTTGAATGTTTATTTGAAAATCCTTTTCAGTCAAGTGGGCGACTTTTAGAGCACCGAGGTCTATCATATTCTATCATATTTAGCTCTTTCTGTTGGTCAGCATGTCTCTTTCTGTACACAGATGGCCAGACTGTTCTACCACAAGCCCCAGTTTGCTATTCTGGATGAGTGCACCAGTGCAGTGAGTGTGGATGTCGAGGATTACATCTACAGCCATTGCAGGACGGTATGTTTTAGCACATGGGGGGTGGTAGAGATGCTGCTAAATATCTTGGAAAGGCTATAAATCAATGATAAACATGCCAGTATGCTGTTCTTTAAAGGCTGTCCTGTGTCTTGACTCAACAGGTGGGCATCACCTTGTTCACTGTGTCTCATAGAAAGTCCCTGTGGAAGCACCACGAGGTAGGAACTGGATGTTCTCTGTTCTTATGATGAAGGTCAAACGCATCGAGCAGCACAGGTGCAGTGCCTGTTCATGTTTCAGCAGCTGGGCTTCGCTGCCCACACTTCATAGTATGAAGTGAAATTGGCGTAACTTGCATACAGTGATCACGTAATTGCTATTCACCCAAATTGTGTTCAGGGTCCATTTTCACAATATGATCTTCATGCTTAATACTTATAATTTCACCAATCTGCAATCTGCTGATATCTAGTAGTGAAATTTTACACACTGTATCAACATAGAGAATCAGAAGTTAAAGTTAAGCTGGATGGTGCCAAATGATTGGATGGCTTAAAATATCACTTTGCTGCAAGTTGCATGCCACTTACAGTAATGTTTGATGGTGATGATCATGATCTTATTGGTCTGGATCACAGAGGGAGTGGTCCTATTGGTTGACTCCCACATTAGGAAGCTGTGGTTGGGACCTTCCTGTCACCATGATGCTAAAATCTGTAATATGGTCAAAGCTGTGACATGCACACGCATTCACATATTGTCATGCTCTTTACGGCCGTGGCTTTTTGTGGGTCTGACTATTTGAGCCTTCTTAACTTCTCATTGGGTTACTTATTAGTTGTGTAATATAGTCATCCAGTGACACAAACGATGTACTTCACATGTTGCAGTAACCCCCCCCCCCCACTATCTGTCTTACAGTATTATCTACACATGGATGGGAGAGGAAACTACGAGTTCAAGCCCATCACAGAAGAAACAGTCGAGTTTGGCTCATAACTAAATGTTGACATCGGCCACAAATGCACTACTGATTCAGAAACCAGTCCCTTTGTGTGTTTGTTTTTTCCCCCGGGTGCACTCATGGCAGGAGTTACGACTAACAATCACATTAGTCTGGTTTAAACATTAATTTGTTCAGTGCAAAACAATGTATTGCCAACTTTTAGGCTGTTTTATACTAAAAGGTGGGCACGTACTACTGTTAACACTGCAATCATAACAATGAAGGGTTTACCTGTAACGATGACCAAGATGCCACGCTGTTCTTGGGGCACTTCTCACATGTCCCACTGAGCATGATGCTACTTAGACAGATTGGAGCGATGGCCCTGGCTGTCATTAAACTGACAGAAGAGAAGATTAACTTTGATTAACTGATTTTGATGAGCTGGTTTATCTAAGCACTTTTACTCTTTGCTTTGGGTTTCACTCACTCTCCGGTAGATTCAGAATGTTAAATGAATATTTGCATCTTTTTTTTGTTTGTTTGTGTTTTAAGTTTGGATGCCAGGATGACAACTTGCACTCCATCTAAAGGTGATGACACCAGCAAGCGTTTCACAAGCCCATGTTGCTAAATTTTAAAATGTAGCCGCAGGTTATGATGGCTCACACAAACTACCTATCGGGGCATTTGTGGGGGGCAGGCAGATTATGATGTGACCTGGTGTGTATAGTGTATACATGCTTGCTTGATGCACTTTGTCATTTCTGGCATTTTTCCCCTCTTCCCCTTCCTTTAAGCCAAACGGTTAAACCCCTTTATATGTTTGATGTCATTAAAGTGTCTGTAGCTGCAGGACAGAGCTACTGAGGAATCTCTGAGCAAAGAGCTTCATTCATGACCATTTAAAGTTCACAGTGCTGTCACAGGCAGCTAACCTGTAGTTTTAAATTCCATGTCCGTTAATGAAAGTTTTAGATTGCATAGGTGGTGGGATTGAAAAGGTGCAGTAGTTGTTTTTGGGTATGCCCCCCCCCCCCTGCCAAAAAAAAATAAAGTAAATAAATCATTTACTTGCAGATGTAATGGTGAATGACAGCCTCTTCCTTCGATCACATGGCTACACAGACTAAATCCTTCCCCAGCCCCCCATGTCATTTGTCATTACGTGTGTCACTGATGTACTTTATACTAATGTTTTAAAAATGTAAAGAGGAGCCTTAACTGTACTGGTTAGTTTTCTATAATTATGATCTCGCTTTGCATTAATGAAATAAAGAGTTGCATTAAGTGTTCAAGTGTCTGTACGTGCACCATTAAAGCGAGATGCTCCTTCTGTGCCCCCTTCCCTGACTATGAAGACCATGGAAAACAACAACAGTCAAAGAAAACAATGAGTTGTTTGTTTTGTTTGTGGGTGGCTGTGGCTCAGCAGGTGGAGCAGGGGCCTATTCCAGGAAGCATGTTCAACAAACTCTGAGATCAGCAACTCTGAGTTTCCCGTTCCAGAGCAGCTGAGTTAGCGCGTGCGCGAGTAAGGAAAGAAAGCCATCATCAATGGAGCACCGACACCAGGATTCACCATGGCAACGGGTAAATGTAGAGCGGAGCCTCCATTTTAATCCGATGGATGGAGGATCGCACGTGTCAGTGTGACGAGTCACTTTCATCAGCCTGACCCACTCTGTCATCATCATAGAATAAAAGTTTGTTATAAAATATATAATTTCTTTATGTCTGTCATCATTTACACAGCTGAATCTCCATATGATGAAGCTGAATCCTAATTTTACATTTGATTTATAAAATCTAATTATTGAGCTGCAGCCTGACGGACAAACTGCAGGAGACAAAGTGAAGATTAAAATGTGGAGAAACAGCTGAGACTGAGTTTACTGTGCAACCTGTTAGAGACTGAGACAGCAGCTGACCTCAGGTCAGTTTTTATTTAATAAAAACTGTTTTTGCTGCAGTTTGACAGTTCAGTTTATGACCTTTTAATTGTTTAAATAATTATACAGTAAAAATGGAATCTATTGATGGAATAGTAACCACTGTATTCATTAATGGAGAATTTCATTATTTCTGCCATTATTGGATAAAAATGAGATTTACAAAAAACTGCTTTAATGTTTCCAGTTTAACCGTTTCTAATCTGATCTAAGATCAGCTTCACTGCTGGATGACGGCTCTCTGACAGCCACAGCAGAGATGTTTCACTGAGTTACTGTTAAAGGTCAGAGGTCAGTCATGGTTTCATATTTAGCTGAAAACATTCAGGGCAGCTTTCCAAGTCTGTAATGAATGTAAAGTTTCACCAGTAAAGGCAAAAAGATTAGAATCAATATCTCAGCTTTATAGGTTTTAAATATTTCAGTACAGTTTTGGGAGGATGAGACTTTTTTTTTTCACTTTTTATTTCTTTTCCAAGAATTGTCTCATACAGACATAAACACAAATCCATTTGTGTCTCATCCTCCCAACACTGTAGGACCTTGAGACTGAGGTGTCTTCACAATAGAAAAAGGAAACAGAAATTGCATAAAGTGATGATACAGAACATACAAATATTTATTGCAAGATACAAACATAACCCAGCCGAGGTTTGCAGAATACTGAAAGCCAAGTAGGGCCAGAGTTTGAGTTTGTAGGAGGGGGGAGGGGTGATAAAGAGACATACTGAGCCACAGAGTACTTTAAAAAAAAAAAACGAATGGATACCACATCTCTTGGTGGAAGTGAAAATTATCAACCTACAGAGGGCCAGTCAGTGGTTTCAATTCCTCCATCCTCCAGGAGCTGCCTGCATATTGTTACAACATGAGGCCAGGCATTGTCGTGCACCAGGAGGAACCCAGGGCCCACTGCACCAATATAGGGTCCGACAGTGGATCCAAGGATTTCATCCCGATACCTAATGGCAGTCAGGGTGCTGTTGCCTTCCCCATAGAGGTCTGCATGTCCCTCTATGCCTCTCCAGATCATCACTGACCCACCACCAAACTGATCATGCTGAATGATTTTATATGCAGCATCATGTTCTCGGTGGCTTTTCCAGATCCTTTCACATCTGTGACACGTGCTCAGGATGAACCTGCTTTCACTGGTGAACCTGCACCAGTGGTCGACCTGTCCACTCTGATACTCTGTGGCAAATTCCAACTGGGCTCCACTGTGCTGAGTGCAGGGCCCACTAGACGACGATGGGCCCTCAGGCCAATCTCAAGAAGACTATATTGTTTAACCCATCAGCAGTTCTGCTGATGGGTTAAACATCTTGTACGGCCCTGTCCAGCTCTTCTACAGTATCTGCCTGGAATCTCCTCCATGCTCTTGAGACTGTGCTGGGAAACAACACAAAACTTCTGGCAATGACACGTATTGATGTGCCATCCTGGAGGAGCTGGACTACCTGTGCAGCCTCTGTAGGGTCTGTATGGCCTCATGCTACCAGTAGTGACACTGACCCTAGCCAAATGCAGAACGAGACAGCAGAAAATCAGCGCTAAACTAGCCAGCAGCAGGTGATTCGTTGTTTAATGACACATTTTGCTGTGTGAACTCGTTACTCCAGCTCGCTCGTTTCACAATCTACTGAATACAGACAACAAAATATAACTAGAAAATGAGCAAAAATAAATGAGTGAAGATCCTTTCAACCACAAATACATTTATAGTTTATTGTCATTTTGATTAGCAATTGTGTGACAGATGATAAGCTATAATGGTGTTTTGATGATGATGATAAAATACTGTTAAAGTCAGCCTTGTCACAAGCAGAATGTACATGGAGAGCAGTCAAATTAAATCGCTCCAAAAGATTTAATAGAAATAAACGTCACAGCATATAAAACATCAAAGAGAGGGCGATGTGACTGTAACGATTTAAACCAGCTCTGCTTGTGTTGCTGCTCCCTCTGGGTTCGAGTCTCACAAGTTGTCTTGCTTATCCCAGGTCAGACTGCATTGGTCATTATCCTGTGTGGTCACAGTTTACCTGTGTGGCCATGATCATGATCTGCAGGTACATGTTCAGTCACATAAAGAATACCATTTTCACCAGGAACTATGTGTCTGCCCACCATTCATTGGTCTATTATTTTTATTCTCTAAGATGATACCCATCATATTTACGTATGGAGAATGTAAATTAAATCCATCCACTTTGCCAGTCATATGCTGGGAAATGTTGGATAAGCGTTCCCCTGATCAGCTTCAAAGCTAGTTTACATACATTTTCCATCTTGCTGTAAGAACCAGACGGGTTTTCTTTGAAATCTCTATAATTATTTGTTAATTGTAAAAATGTAATCCTGTCAAAAGAAGACATGATTTATCTCTCTTCTTCAACAGTTTATCAGAGAAGATGATGGGAGCTCATATGTAGTCAGCGGGAGTGGGATGGTCGGCGACCTTTCCACCCGTCATAGGAACAGTGTTCCTCAGTCCTGGCAGCTCTATTCCAGTCCTGTCAATCACACAGCAGGAGGCCTGGCTTACTTCCAGGTTACTGAGTGTCAGATATTAGTCAGTTTCATGCAGACAGACGGGAAATGTGTTTACCAGGATGAGCTGCCAAAATGCAGTCTGAGGCTATTCATGACTTTACAGATATGTTACAGTCACAGTTGGTGTGCTGCATTCCTTTGCACATTGTGTTTGTCCTGTAGTGCTTGTCCTGTCTCGTAATTCTGTGCACTATAATACACGTTACACTCTGACTAATGCTATTAAACAGGTTTTATATTTTAATAATAATTAAATCAAACAACACTTTGGACATTTACAGAGTTCGATCCCAGACCACGGAGATATGGGATTTCCACTGGTTGCAGAATCTGCTGTAAATGGATCTCTGAATTAAGATGATGACAAACCTCAGGTACCAGAATAGTCAATAGCAGAATCAGCTGTTTCACATCGGCAGAGAAGATTTGGCAAGTTTTTCATGGGTGCAACCGACATACTCAACTCTGATGCTCAACCCACAAACAAATTTTCCTTACAAGTGTGGCTCCATTTAAAAGGGAAGTAAACAGGCTTGTCAGCGGTATATGATAGTATACAAGAAACATTGTTACTACAAAGAAATAATCAACCACAAATTTCCTTACTTTTTGTGCTATAAGGAAAAAAAACATTTAAGCCTGGAACAAGAAGTCTTCAGTTATCAGATGATAGTTGATGGTTTCCCAGATTGAATTCTTTTCTAATTGTGTCATAAATCATGTGCACTTTCACACTTTATGGTTCTGTATACAATAAAATTCAGTGCATGTATTTACAAAAGTCTGAATTATCTCAAAAGCCACTTCTGACTGTGATTATCAGCTGTAAAATAAAGAGTTTTGTCTGCTCGCATTGTGTTTGAGTTCATTTGCTACTGCAGTGGGTCAGGGGCTCAGGTTTACTTTAATCTGTTGTTATGGAATAGTATTTGTTTGGCACTTTTTCAGTTTAATTGACCACTCATAGTGCTACTGTAATACAAGCCACATTCACTTGCATATTAATACAAATGGTTTAATGCACTTTTGGCACTTTGTCTGTGACACTGTTACATTCCCATAAACAGTCCAGGGGGTGTGGGGAAGGAAAAAACGTGTCTGGGTTGATAAAAAGGAGACATGGAGGCAAAACTGTTGAAATAAAAGGTTTTTATTAACGGTTCAACAAAAAGAGACGGCTAGGCCGCCGTCACAGTCAAAAGAGAGAAAAAACAAAACACAGAAGTTAGTCACTAAGCTAAGAGCAGAAGGTAAACACCCTCCTCTCCACAGAGCAGTGATCACAAGCAGTTTCACAAAAGCTCTCTGGCCTTAAGTCCACTGGCTTAATTGCTGAGCTGAGTCAGCTATACAAAAGGGGCGGCACCTAAAGTGGGTGAAAGAGCAAGCCACACCCATTAGGTCACAAATCACAGCAGGCCCTGCTGGGGCCGTAACACACACACACACACACACACACACACACACTCACTCTCTC
>JAVDPK010002662.1:11149-26266 GCA_034780415.1 Cichlasoma orientale | reverse complement strand
GTGTGTGTGTGTGTGTGTGTGTGTGTGTGTGTGTGTGTGTGTGTGTGTGTGTGTGTGTGTGTGTGTGGGGCCTGTGGTTCTTTGAGCCAAGAATTACACAACAGACTGGAAGTTCCATCAGAGCAATCAGCTGTACACAGCTCGTCTGTGAAACTGGGAGGTTTCGCTCACTGTGCACACAGTGACTGCACAGTGTCATAAAACTGCACAGTGGAGCTTTTTGTGAAAGAAATCCTTCTGTGACACTGTGTCAGTATTCTGGTCAGTATTCTGTGTCAGTATTCTGGTCAGTATTCTGTGTCAGTATTCTGGTCAGTATTCTGGTCAGTATTCTGTGTCAGTATTGTGTGTCAGTATTCTGGTCAGTATTCTGGTCAGTATTCTGGTCAGTATTCTGGTCAGTATTCTGTGTCAGTATATCCATTTTATTTTTATGAGACAGTTTTCACTGTCATCTGATAATTCTCTATAAGCTTAATGTATAAGCTAAAATTATTGGCTTATAATAATACATCTGATCCTATTAGTCCAAACATCTTAACCTATACTTGCAGTGTAATCCACTTCAGCCACTTAAAAAACACTGTCAGGAAAGCAAATTAAATGTAACAACACAAAAACGTAAACCAATGGTCTGAATGAAGAGCCAACATCCTGTTCCCTAGAACCTTTTATATGTAGATAAGAGCTCTGCACCAGGCCAGTGTTCACAACTAACAAAAGGGTAAACAAAGGATATCTTACATTTCAAAAAATCTTGAATAATGTAAATTTAAGTGAGAGCAGTTTTACATGCTAACCATGTCTGTGATCTGTATCCTTACGTACACGTCTCAGTGCGTTTGTCCTCTGGTTCTAAATTTGAAGGAGGAATAAGTCAAAGATTGCTCTGCACTCACAGTTCATCTACAGCTTCAGTCACACTAGAGTCAAAAATAGGATGGCAGCCTCCTTCCACCTGGAAAACTGAAAACAGTTGTCGAATAATTGCATCAATTTTTTTGTTGTCTTGCCACAGATTGCAAGTAGTTACAGTGACCATCTGATTGCAAAAAGGCTGCCCGCGTAGCACCGTCAACCTCTGATAAAGGTCCAACCAAAAGGTCGCCTGGTGGGAGGCTTCCTGTCTGTGTCTGAATGCACTCAGTCTCAGAAAGACTGACCAAGGTAATTAAAAGGGGGATGTTATCAGAAAAAGTGTGTCACTCACAAGGGTGGATGGCTAAGAGCTGTGAATGCAATGCCAACACTTTGGCTCTGTCCTGTTATTCAGTCCTCACTATCTTTAGAGCCAAGCAGCAGTATTATCACTCCAAAGTAATGGTGATATTTTACTGAAAAAGAGCAGAATTTAACCGAGCTTAAGGTGAAATATCCGAGGGAAAGAGAAGGAGAATGCCGATGCAAGATGCAGCCCAGCCAGGGCATGCAACTGGCTTGACGTTGGCCTCTGCTGTTGTTCTCCACATCCTCACTGAGTTCCTTATGAAGGCTCTTAGGGTCCGGTTGATCTTGTATAGTTCTCGGCATTCCAGGATCCATGCGTGAGGCATTAAGTCATAGGTTTGTTTTGCTCCTCTGGTGTTAAAGCCTTTCCTTTCTGCTGTACTTACATTGTTCCCCTGCCACTGAGTATACACCTTGGATGGTTCAGTGGAGAACATTTGGTTTATTCACCAGGTTTACAGGCCATCACAGACAGATGAATGCATTTGCCAACTTGACAAACACTGATAGCAGACTGGTTCTGTCTTTTTGACATTTTACTGCCTCCTTGAGGCACCAAGAAGGCACTAAACGTTGCTGTGAAGGTGGCAACTGACTGTGACAGAGCTGATCTTTCACAGGCAAGGAGACTGCAAGTTGATTGTACTCGGTTTTCCCCTCTCATGACTTCTCCTTCATCAAAGGTTTTTCTTTGCTTTTAAATGGAACCCAAAACCCTGGTGACAGGTTTGATATCTTGCTGAGGTTGTGCTTTCCACCTGAGCTATTGCAATGTTGTGATCATTCGTTTTAATTTGTGTGGATTGCAATTTCACCAAGTTTGTTTTAAGCAGAAAGGTTAGCATATTAAGTAAATCTTTTACATCGCATGTAATGAGACTGAGACGTAAGAAATGTTTTTCCCCATCTTAGATCCACCAGCTGAAGAAAATGAAACGTCTGTCTCCACCACCCTCTCACCGAGTGTTCACTAGAGGATGGCACATTTCCTATCACCTCCTTCTGCAGACATGCACTGAATTATAACCTGAAGAGATGTGAGAACTCGCATGCTAACAAGTTCCAGGCCTTCCAGGACTAGATTGTTTCCACAGACCCGGACTCCACTGCCTCTCACTGGGTTCTACACTGATCAGCATCCAACCACAACTTTTTGCACAAACTGAAAGCCCTTGATGACTTCAAACAGGATGATAACAGGGGAGCAGGCCATTTCCTTTAAGAAAAGGAAAATGATGAGCTGTCTCTGTCTACAGCTATTGAGCAGAACTCTGCAAATCTTGTTACTGTAATCAAAAAACTGCATTATTTGTCAAGCATTTGACACAAAAAAATGCCTGACATGTTCCTGGCCCCTGGCAGTATGTGTGGAGCGGTTTCACGATGGTTTCTGCTTGCATCAAGGCATGCCTGCAGGACTGTTTGTGCTTTTATGCCTTCCCTTCAAGAGCCCTCTGTGGTTATTGTGGTTACCATGCTTTTTTGGACTCTCGCTATAATTGAGTCTTGTTTTTTCACCCTGGATTGTGCAGGCCTGCACAAAGCAGTGATTATTGCTGAGAAGCAGACGGGTTAGGGAGGCCTGGAGTTAGGAGGGGCTTTGAATGAATGCCATTTCATTCACATGAAGCTCATTGGCTGCACATTCTTTGTCTTCAGCTCTCTGAAATGCCCGGGTGCCTGACTGAAGGCACAGAACAGACACGAGCTTGTCTAATCTCCTCATCGCACTCAGAGATATCTAAATTGAACTAGAAGGACACGCAGTAACACTGCTCACTACACCTTCACTCAGTATCTTCAAACTCTTCAGACTGTCATACTTTGATTATATTGCAGACAGATCATGGAAACAATACAAGCCATTGCAATACTGAAGAAAATTACATAAAGAATGTTTAATAAATCTCTGAAGACAGAATGCATTCACGCCTGTTACCATTTTTATGGACAACATTCTGTTACCGTTTTTCATTATTGTAGCTCCTGAGAGCGACACGTTCAGTCTGCATGCCTCAGCGCTTGGTTTATACACCTGTGGCCATGGAAGTGATTGGATGGCTGAATGAAGATGTGTTGTATAAAGCGCTTTGAGTGCTCAATTAGAGTAGAAAAGCATTATATAAGGACCAGCCCATTCACCACTTTTATTGCCAGGTAAGGCAATTATTCTGTGAAAGCACATAGCAGATAAAAGATCTGCTATGAACTTGTATTTAGTAGATGCTCACTTGATTAGTTCTCATATTTAATGTATCAATCTCCAATACTTGTGGACTTAACTGTAACCTGCGGTTCATTATCATCTTAAAACACTGAGATCATGTTCTGCAATGAGCATTAAAGACGGTCCCTGCGGAAAACTCTGTTACACAGTTCGACTGAATAATACCATAAAAACGTTATATTCCTCACTGATGAAATTAGGGGTTAAAACACATGTTTATAAAAATCATGATGAATAATTGCCCTAGGAGCACGGCTCAATTCCTGCCAAGAGATGAGAGGTTTCATTGTGCATGGAAGTGGTTTCGCTTTCATTGCAGAGAGTTCATCCTGTGGGTAAAAGTGGGTTTATGAGGGTCTTGAGTTTTTCAGTTTCCTGTGCACAAATACAAACTCTGCAGTGATGTGGGATCAAGTCAGTCTCATTGATAAACTGTGCGACAGAGTGGCTGTTTATCAATATATAAAGTGATTCGGTAGTTTTTCATTTTCTTGCACTCCTGAGCTCCTGCAATTTTCAGATAATCACTGGTATAAGTAAACATGCAGGGTTTTAGGCATTCTAAAGTTTTTCCTTTTCATTTATGTTTGCAGCTCCAGATTATTGTACACAAATGTACACAATATATTTCCCTGATAAAAAATGAATAATATAAGCTTTACAGCAGTATCTACTAATGAATGTATTGGCCTGTACACTACATTTAATACACCAGTCCATTAGCTATACACACGTTTGAGGGTCAAGGAGTGCTGGACACCCTGGGTAGATCACTATAGCAGGGACAACACAATGCCAATTTAGAATCATCAAGAAACCTACCACATGTGTCTTTGGACAGTGATAGGAAGCAGAAACACCCGGGCAGTGTTTAATCTTTATTGTGGATGGCTGCTACTGGGGCAGCTGTGGCATAGGAGATAGAGCAGGTTGTCTACCAGTCAGAAGGTCTGTGACCCCTGGCTCCTTGGGCAAGATACTGAACCACCAGGTGCACCTGATGCATTCACTGGGGTGTGAGTGTGTGAACATTAAGTTAAAGGTCCTTTATAGTATAGAAAAAAGCACATGTATGAATGCATGTGTGAACAAGGCTTGAAGTAAAACATTATTTGAGTGCTCAAACTGAGTAGAAAAGTACTGTGCAAGCACCAGTCCATTATCACCATCATGTTATTCTGTTACTTTGAATAATTCCCTTTAGGATTAATAGATTATTACATTTCTGGGCACTTTTTTTTTTCCAAAGACTGTGCTTATTAGTACCATTAACTGTTGGTCTAACTTTATACTGGGAGTGGTTGCCTATTAAAATAAATACTACAAAACAACAGCAGATCTGTCCTTTAAGTCATTCTTGTCACCAACAGTAAGTTTCATAAGAGTCTGGCAATTCCTTCACCTGTTCTCGAAATAACAGTATGAGGACTAATGACAGCTTCTTATCAGTCTCCATATTAACGCTGGTTGTTATAAATCAACCACTGGACTGCTTACTCAAACGTGCATACTTACATCTTAGAGCTTGAGTCTTTGGAGTGCAACATGAAATGATTTTCCATTAGTGGCATCTTATCCAATATGGCTGGCAGGTCACAGACAGGCTTTCAGTGTTGAAGAATTTAAGACTTTATTTATAACATGTCATTTTCTTTCTGGAACATAGAGCAGCAGACTGCTTTACTTTGGGAGACACTGCAATAAATACAGCTTGGGAATACAAGAGGGCACAAAATGAAAAAGAAATAACAAAGAAAGTTTAGCTATAAAATAGAGTCAGCCCAGGTTTAGCCATCAGCATGCCTATCAAAGAAAGAAAGAAAGACTGTGACTAAAACAAATGCCAGTGGGAGGTACATGTTGGAGAATACACATGTGGATTCCTTTCACATGGAATACTAAGAGTGGAATGCAGAAACATCAGCTGATACTACACTATTCATCAGCAGTGTAATCACTACATCAATGTTCCATCATTAAGACTTCTTTTACAAAAGTGGGTATTAAAACGACTGCTTTTAAGCTTAGAAAATACCATCTGTTATTGTGTGCTACTATAACTTCTTACAACCTTTGGAGTTCCGATCAAAGAGTCTAGGTGAAGAAGGAAAGCACTCAAGGCAACATTTCATGTTTCAAGAGAATAAAAAGACTAGTGCGGATAGCAAAAAACTCTGTTGTGTAGTGATAAAATGCACTTGTTAATACTGCTCTGGAGGTGGAAAGCCTCACTAATAGTCAATGTTCTGATCATTGTAATGGGAGCTGTAGTCGTTGTGGTAACCTCCATGGTATTCCTCCTCATGGAACTCAGCCTGATAGTCACTGTCGCTGATGTCGGAACCATTGGTGCCGGTGCCCTGGCTGCCATTGGTATGGATAACTGGCTCGGTTGGGGGGGCACAATACTTTGGGTCGTAAACCTGTCGGCCCAGACCATACACACTCATACCCTTCTGAGATGCCACTTTGTTGGTGCCCATCTGAAGGGAGATGGTAGAGTTATCCAGTGGCTGCTGGGCGACCTTCTGATCAAAGATGTCTCTTCGAGTACCAGGGGCTGGCATGCCCGCCTGCATGAAACAACAATGCAACATAATAAAGGCACTATCTACTGACCTATTGCAAAACACTCTGTTCTAACTGAACATCTTCTTGTAGAGTAATACATTTAAGTCAGTTCAAACAGATTATAATGATTAAAAATAATCTACAGTGCTGTGAAAAAGTATTTACCCCCCTCTGTTTATTATGCAGCATTATAATACAGATGGAGGCAGAAAAATAGATGCCCCCCATTTAATTTTTACTCTGCAAAAAGGGCACATATGACAGTACAACTACTGTATTAGTCTATTACATTATCAGATATTCTGAATGTGTGTTTTGGGTTTGATACGCAGATCCGCCAGCAGGGGGCACTTAGTGCTTAACGCATTAGCAGCTGACATGTAGAAGAAGGCGGCTAGTCAGTAGTAATGGCAGACTTTACACCGAGTGTGCTCCAACAATAAAATTATTTCTTTATTTCCACAGGTAAGCTGGTTGGAAACAACACTTAAATAATAGACAACAGTAGCAATAGATCATAAATACCCAAGAGTGTCAAACATATTGAGCTAAAGAGTAAATTGATAGGTTTATGTGCTTGCAAGAGCAAATTGCCACATTGTGATCTTAAAATGGCAGATGCGAGTGTGTGGTGACCGCGGCAACTAACTAGAGGGATGTTTGTTGTTTGTGGAAGTTAAAATGATATGGGTAAACTGCTGAAAGAAGCATATGACCAACATAAAAGCATGAGTGGCTGGCAAAAACTATGTTGGACAGTATGAGTGAGTCAGGTAAATGAGATGATATCGAAACTAAGTGTAAGGCTAAGCTAAAGCACCAAGTGGTGGCTGTCTACTAGTACAGACCCAGTTACTGAGTTATGATGAGAGTCTGTGGATTCTGTGTATGGTATTTGAGTTAAAGGAGGAGATCCATCATCTTCCTCTTATCCGGGGCCGGGTTGAGGGGGCACCAGCCTAAGCATAGAAGCCCAGACCTCCCTCTCCCCAGCCACCTCTTCCAGCTTGTCCAGCGGGACCCCAAGGCATTCCCAGGCCAGTCGAGAGATATAATCTCTCCAGTGTGTCCTGGCCATAGGTGAGGGTAGGGACATGGATTGATTGGTAAATCAACATCTTCACTTTCACACTCTGCACCTGCATCACTGCAGACCCAGCCCCAATCTATCTGTCAATCTCCCGCTCCCTTCTCCCGTCACTCGTAGACAAGACCCTGAGATAGTTAAGCTCCTCCACCTGGGGTAGCAACTCGTCCCTGTGCCAGAGTGGGCACTCCACTCTTTTCTGGCTGAGGTCTGAGGTGCTAATTCTCATTTTGTGGATGATGGACGAAACAAGTCCGACTTATTGCTGGCAATATGGACCAAGCTCTTGCTGCAGTTGTAGAGTGACTGCATGGCCCGCAAAAGCGGGCCAGACACCCTATACTCCCGCAGCACCCCCTACAGGATACTCTGAGGGACGCGGTTGAATTCCTTCTCCAAGTCCACAAACACATGTAGACTGAATGAACAAACTCCCACGCAGACTCGAATATCTTCGAGAGGATGGAGAGCCAGTCCAGCGTTCCGCAACCAGGACGGAAAGCGCATTGTTCCTCTTGAATCTGAGGTTCGACTAACAGACGGACCCTCCTTTCCAGCACCCTGGCATAGGCCTTACCGGGGAGACTGAGGAGTGTGATCCCCCGATAGTTGGAGCACAACTTCCAGTCTCCCTTCTTAAAGATGGAGACCACCACCCCCGGTCTGCCAATCCAGTGGCACCACCCCAGATCTCCACACGATGTTGCAGAGGCATGTCAACCAAGACAGCTCTACAACATCCAGAGCCCAGGGGGGGCCCACCCCAGGGGCCCTGACACCAAGGAGTTGTTTAACCACCTCAGTGACCCCACCCCCAGTGATGGACAAGTCATCCCTCTCATCCCCAGACTCTGCTTCTACTGCAGAAGGCGTGTCAGTGAGATTAAGGAGTATTCCTTCCACCACCAACCATAGCCTCAGTTGAAGTCAGCAGCACCTCATCCGCACTAAAAGCCGTGTGAGTAGAGCATTGCTTTCCCCTCCTGAGTCACTTGATGGTTTGCCAAAATCGATTCGAGGCCATATGAAGGCCTCACCAAATTCCTTCCATCTCCGAGTTTTTGCTTCGGCCATTGCCTGTGCCACGGAACGCCTCCGGTGTCCCACAGGTTAACCAAGCCCGATAGAACTCCTTCTCCCTTCACCTCCAGTGACCACCATCTGGTTCAGGGATTACCACCACGACAGGCACCAACCACATTGCAGCCATATCTCTGAGCAGCAGCCTCAACAATGGAGATGGGGAACATGGTGCATTCGGACTCAGTGTCCTCAGCCTCCCTCAGAATGCTGTTGAAGGTCTTCAGGAGGTGGGAGTTGAAGATCTCACGGACTGGGGCCGCTGCCAGGTGTTCTCAGTGCAAACACATGATACATTTAGGTGTGTTAGGTCTGTCCAGCATCCTTCTCCACCACCTGATCCAACTTACCACCAGGTGGTGTTCAGTTGACAGCTCAGCTCCTCTATTCACCCGAGTGTTCAGAACATACGGCCGCAGATCTGATGATACACTTATAAAATTGTATCATCAAAATTACAAATTCGATCATTGACCTGCAACCTAGGGTGTCCTGGTGCCACATGCATTTATGGACATCCCTATGTTTTAACATGGTGTTCATTATGGACAAAGACTTTACATCGAGTGTGCTCTGACAATAAAATTTCTTTATTTCCACAGCTTCAGAAAAAAAAATGAAACGAATTCCTATATGTTCAACGATGTGAAAAGCACAAATATTCAGCATTTCCCAAAGATTTGTATTCTATTTGTGGCAGTGCTGGATGGCTTGAGAGGAGGCACATGCCAAGCAATTTGTGAAAAATATATGACTGATTTTTATAACTGCTTCTCAAGTGAATTTCTTGCTCCAGATTCTGAATGATGCTATGACATGGCATTAGTCTCTGTTCCACTCTGAAGCCCTGGCCAGCTTGATGTAATCAGGGTAATTGCCAGATACAGTGTATACAGTGGCCCTGTAGCTCAAAGCGCATCTCTAGAGCAGAACAAAAGGACTATCATCATTAGTTGCAGTTCAAGTGTACAGAGTTGGAGTACGTCAGACAGTCAGACAGTAGACTCAACCAGCTGAATAATATTGACCACACGGACCACAGCAGTAGGTACCCGTGAATCTGCAGGTGTGCCACTGTGCTGACAAGAATTTTGACCACAGCAATTTGTGCGACCCCACCGGAAAGTCATAGCATTTAAGATTTCCCATTTCCCACTCCTGCATACGTACTACAATCAGTTTCGCTACCAGTTACAGAAGTTCAATCGCGTTGCTGACAAAAAGTGCTATTTCCACAAGTTTCATCAATCTCTCAGTGAGTATACACAGCCAATGAAGTGTCAAACGGTGAAATTCAAAAGGTTAGGTGCTAATAAAGTCAGTTTTTAATGGTAGAAAGTACTTTAAGATGTTTTCTTCACTGAATCTGTGCCTTTGTTTCATATTAAAAATCCATGCACGTATATTTGGACCTGTTTTGGACAGTGGACCTGGTGTCAGCCACCAATTTAGACATCGGTGGCTGCTGCAAGATGGCGCTGCAAATATTCAGGGAAATATGATTGAGATTGCTGAGAGTTTGCATCACTTTATCACTATCACTGAATATATTTTTTAAGTGTTATGCTTCCAAAAATAATTGCATCAATATCTGAGTATATACAAACATTTACAAATCAGGCGTTAATGTATACGGGTGCTACCCAACATTCATGGAAACCTGAATTTCAGTACAATCCCTATATTTTTCAACAATTTTGATGAGTTCAGATGATTTGCCATGCCCAAAAAAAAAAACCAAAAAAAAAAAACCCAGGGCCAAAGTTTTGTATTATTCTGATGATCTTTGAGGACAAGGCCTTAATTATGCACTTCTGTAATGCAAAATCTGTGACAAAAAAGGCGAAAGTGACCCACATTAGAATTTCCATATCTCAGTCAATCTTTGGAAGTTTTCAATAATTAAAAAGCTTGGTGCTTCTGGGTATCAGGGACTTCCGTTAAACCAAATTTAAAATTTTGATGAAAAGACTTTTCTTGTTTTTAGTGGGTACCTAACAGCAGCCTGGCCACTGAGCCAGCTGGTAAGAAAACATATGACACAAATGCCATGTTTCCACTAGTGCCTACTCAGCGCGACCTGACATGGTTTGTAGGGTTTTCCATTAGGTCCTGGTACCAGGTACATTTTAGTAACCAATAAGCCGGGATCCGAGGTGATCTGAAAATGTGGCTTTGAAGAACAGCATGCCATGGATTGGCCAGGGAGTGTCAACACTAGCTGAGTCATGAGAGCGACTCCTTCATCAGAATCAAATGTGACATTTTTAAAACCCGACAGTGAGGAAAATGGAGACACACAAACCAACACCATGGTCCAGCAACGAGGTGCAGGCGTTTCAGTGCTTAGAGGCAGATCAGAAATGAGGAAGTGTCTCAGGAGGTTTCCAAGCTAATGACTGCATTTGAGTCGCATACAAATTACATCAGGTGACTTCTGCCCGCATTGCTATATCGACTCCACCCACATTGAGGTGGTATGCAATTGTAATGGAAACAAAACAAAACTGTGTTGAGTTGTGCTGAGTAGGTACTCGTAGAAATGTGACAAAAGAGCCAGGCTAGCGCTAAACCCTTCAAAACAAGAGTAAAGTTACTTTTTTGATATTAAGGTGGCTTTTAAAAAATGCAAATCATCGCTGTTTCACCAGATGAAGTCAGGACTGAATTGTGTCCACAAGGTTTGTTGAGTTTGTTAGTCATGAGTTAAATTGTTGATCCTGATCTGATTTAGAGATTTGCTAAAACTAAAAAGAAAGAGCACAATTAAAACAGGGCTGGGTTTTCACCTGGCTAGCTCCTTTGTTGGTTCCCATCTGCAGACTGATGGTGGTCTGGTCATAGGGTTTGTCAGTCTGAGTCTTTGGATCATACAGATGTCTTCTGGTTCCATAAGCAGTCATTCCAGCCTGACTTGCACACTTGTTTGTTCCCATCTCAGAAACAAAAGCCAAAGACACAAGCTTAACACATACAATCACACATACAATCACCTATCAGTTGAGCCTATTTCAAAGTAATCATTTTAAACAATGGCTAAACTTATATCAGTTCCAGTGGCAATCTCCGTTCATGTGTCATCTTAAAAAAAAAAAAAGGAGAGGGAGGGAGGGAGGGAGGGGGAGAGAGAGCGAGAGCGAGAGAGAGAGAGAGAGAGAGAGAGAGAGAGAGAGAGAGAGAGAGAGAGAGAGAGAGAGAGACTTATCAGTAAACATTTACCTGCAGTCCAATGACACACTGCCCAGCCTTGATCTTCTCATCATCAAAATGTCGAGCTTGTTTGTCTGCATATTTCACCCCAATATCAATCTTTGTGTCTATGCCCTTAGTTTTTGCCTGTCAGGGAGGACATGCTAGTCAAGAGACTGGATTCGTGTTCTACAACAGAAAAAAATTAGTTCCTCAGTAGACAATGACCCTCTGTGCTGTGTATTCACTCACCATGCTAGCCAGTGCGAGTAGTGTGGTCTGGACTTGTGTCATGTTTCCATTTTCAAACAGGTCGTTGGCCTCAAAGATGTCATTGGGCTTTAGGCCATATGCTAGGATAGCTTTGATGAAATTTCCAAGGTTTTCCAGCTGCAGAGAGCATTAGAAAAAAATGAAATGATAGGAGCTCGGATAGAGCACAAATAAAATTGTTTGTGAAAGATTAGTGAATAAGTCCTCCTCTCCTCAGAATGTGCTTTGAATCAATAATCTTCTTTATGATGCTCACTTTAGAGTTGCTTTCTTTAAAAGACTTGTTGTTATTGCAGATGCTGTGAAAGTGCTGCAATGTTTCTGAGTTAGAAAAGGTATTACCTTGTGCCAGTTGAGCTGTGACAGGTTGATTTTCTTTACTGAGCCAGGCTGCAGCTTATTAATCAGCCTGTGAGAAAGAGAAAAACACAACATTAAGTTCTGCCATCACATGTTATACTCATGCTTCCCTGCAGCACTGACTGCATTACATTCAGTTCCTGTTTTACCTTCACCATAACTCTTAACCTACCATTAAATCAAGCATACACAGTAAAATTCAATTTAAATTTTATAATACATAAATTAAAAAAATATTACATAACATCATTTTACATAAAATTTGCTTTTTGTCTCCATTAGAAAAACCAAGACCTAATAATGTGGCCCCAAAACATCAGCAATACAAGTATAAACAGAACTTACTCGCAGAGGATGACCCCATCTTTCAAGCCTTTCTGGAAGTTCTCTCCAATAGACATTCCTGTTACCTCTTCAATCCAGAAGCGGAGCTCCTCCTCTTTCTGTGGGTCATATTTTTGAGCAATCTGGAGACACAAAAGAAATAAATGAAATATAACCATTTAGGCATTTTATTTAGGATAAAAACAAATCACGGAATCAAACGTTGTGATGGCAAAACTAAATCTGATATCATCATGTAAACACTAACATATTCGTGAAACCAGCTGTTAGACCTGGATGCTCCAGGGATTCTCAAGAGATACAGGTAAATTTCACCAGTCAGTCATTACTGAGTCTGTGATAGGACTCAGACCTGTGTGAAAGTAAAGACACCTGTCAGTACCAAGACCCAAAAGAACATGCCAAACCTTTACAATCTAAACACATCATAGCTTTCATCCTTTCGAAGTGTAAATGACCAAACATGTTTTATCTAATCAAAACCTTTTGGACTTCATAACCAAACAATATAAATTCTTAAAGAATTAAAAGGGAAAAAAGTAACAGTGGAAGTATTTCACCAGCAAAGGTGTTGTAAGGTTAGTGCTACTCTGCAATAAACAGCTTGTGAACATAAGACTAAAATTACATGATATAGTGTAAACAAAAGGGTGCTTATTTCCACGTGTGTTAGACAGCAGCATTATCATCTGGAGTTATGTCTGTCCTCCTGACACAGGTCCAGTATGAATTTTCTTTAAGTTCTACCTCCTGAGAAAAATATCTGGCATTTCAGCTGCTAAATTTTCCACTGTGTTTACAGCTCGTCTCTAACTTTGTCTGTCTACACCTGTGCACAGGTGCTTTTTAGAGCTCTTTCTCAGTAGTTTCATTACTACGAGTGACACAGTGTTTTCGTGAGATAATTCCTTTATAATAGACTCTTTATAGGTTCTTGGTGGTAACTGTCTTAAGCCATCACCAATTAAACAACAGTATCTTCTGCCAAGGCGCAGGAGTCTTTCTATACTGTACTTCAAATGGTGGGGCTGTCACATAGCACTCCAAGTTTTTCCATGTTAAAAGTGGACTGTTTTCTTGGAGACTAGAGGACACTGAACAAAGGAGTTCCTAGAAAGAGGTCAGGGAAACAATGGAATGCAGCCAGCAAGGCTACACCTGCAGGCTTTTATTCTTATCTTTTTCAGTGTGGATTCAGAAGAGGTACAAGCATGGCATACAAACTACTGTTGATTGTTTCAAGATGCTAAATAATACATTCAGTTATAGTTGCCCTTCCTCAGACTGAGGAACGTCACTCTCTTTGAGGTTTTTGTATTATAAACTACTTTTTGGGAGCTTTGCTGGTGTGCGGACCCTTTTTCATGCTTTAGGTCCGGCATCCAGCCTTCAGGTTTCTGGATTGTGCGTGTCTGTCTTGTTGCTACCGCAGACTGTTCAGCCACATCCTTACAAAGACTGTGGGCACTGTTTCCAAGCCAGCCTCCGAAAAGGACAAACATTACTAGTTCAAATGTCAAACCAGCAAGTTATAATGCCACTCCAGGTCATTACTCTAACCCAGACTTTTCTGTTTCTTTGGTGTTTGCATCTGAAAGTCCTAATACCGTTACCTCTTTTCTTAATCCAGACTCTTTAAGATCTGGGTTTCAGGATGTAAATACTTCTGTTCCATTGTCTGTCTGTTCTGGGTCAGTAATCACTGTCCTGCAGCTTATAACCTCTCAGATGAGCTGAGAAGGGACATGATTCACAGTAACTGTTTTGTGTAATGTACCCTGTGAAGGGTCCAAGAAGGCTGTTGCTTCCAGGCTCTAAAGACTTGTTTCAAGTCTACCCTGGCTAATGGACTCATTATGTGGACTAGTAAAGGACTTATTATTGAACACTTTGCACCTTTGTTCCCCCATTGTTGCTCCCTTAAAGACTGTGGCTACAGCATTAGCCCCTCCAGAGACTATGTGTTTTGCACCTGGGGTTGACCCCAGTAAGACTGCTGCTCCTTTCAAGGATTCCTCTGTGCGTTGGCACTCTGCCCCCGTGTCTGTGCCTCGCGTGAGGTCGGCAAAAGCCCGTCCTGAACGTTGGCTTCAGGAGTCAGCAGTGAGCCTTCGTGAACAGCCTGCAGCATCTCAGTCTGCACCGCAGCCTGCAACCTCTGAGCCTGTGCCGCAGCCTGCAGCAGCAGCTCCTCTTCAATCGCCAGAGCTTGAGCTCAGTCCGAGTGTCCAAAGAAACATCCAGAGGGTCCCGCTCAGTCCAAGCATCCAGTGCCACATCCGGAGGGTCCGGTTCAGTCCGAGCGTCCTGTTCCAGAGGGTCTGAGCCAGAGGGTCCACCTCATTCCGGCTTAGTCCAAGCATTCGGTGTCACGTCCGGAGGGTCCAGCTCAGTCCGAGCGTCCCGTGCCAGAGGGTTCAGTGTGAACATCCTGAGGCTCTGGCTTAGTCCAAGCATCCTGTGCTAGAGGGTCTGGCTCAGTCCGAGTGTCTTGAGGCTCCCGCTCAGTCCGAGTGTTTCGTGCCAAAGTCCCAGGGTCTGGTTCTGTCCGAGCGTCCTCAGCCAGAGGGTTCCCCTCTGCCTGAACGTCCCGAGGGTCCGGAGCCAATGGGTTCTGCTCTACCCGGAGTATTCTTAGACCCTGCCAGCTGCGTGTTGGGCAGTTCTCTGATGCCCAGGGCCTCGGGCCATGTTCTTGGCTCTTTGGGGCAAGCATGGAGGACAAAGACTGCCCACAGGGCGAGCTGGGATTTATATA
>JAVDPK010002662.1:0-11049 GCA_034780415.1 Cichlasoma orientale | reverse complement strand
TACATAAATGTAAACAATCTACAATAAACTGTTTGAGATTGAGTAAAGGTAGTGACACTTGGTGCCACTGCAGTGATTTGTGCAAAAACAGCAGCACAGCAGCACGAGTGTGTGTATGCAGAGTATGCAAGAACAGTGCAGCTACACAGCCCCACCAGAGTTCAACAGCTTCCAAGTCCCGCACACCTCAGCCTCCTGAGGTAGTAGAGGCACTGGTGTGCCTTCCTGACCAGACTGAAAGTGTTGTTGCTGCAGGTGAGGTCGTTACTCAGGTGTAGCTGGGGACCACATCCACAGCAGATCCTCCAATGTGCGGGGGCTGAGGGGTGTCTGACCCTTCTGATGTCCACGATCATCTCCTTTGTTTTTGTCACATTGATGCAGAGATTGTTCTCTCTCTCCACCAACCCTCCATGTGTTCCACATCCTGCCTGTAGGTAGACTCATCGTTGTTAGCGACGCACCCGACCACTGCTGTGTCATCTGCAAACTTCATAATATGACAGCCTGGGTGTTTTGCTGAGCAGTCATGTGAGCAGGGTGAACAGGAGAAGGTTCAGCACACAGCCCTGGGGGAAGCCCGTGCTGAGGATGATGAGGGAGGAGGAGACGTAATGGATCCTCACAGATTGGATCTGGGCCAGCAGCTTTGCGGAGATTAATCCTTTGTAGGATCCTTCTCACCTCTGCTGGGGTCACACTGAGAGATGATGGAGAGGGTGATGGGGTCCCCGAAGTGGCCGTAGAACCTGTTTAGAGTGTCAGGCAGAGAGGGGTCTGTAGGGCATTGTGCATGTCTGGAGTTATAGTCTGTGATGCACTTAATGCCCTTCCACATGTTCCGTGGATCCTGGGAGGAGAAGAGTCCCTGGATGTTCTGAGCATATGGCCCTCTTTATGCTAGCAGTCAGGTCTCTTCTGGCCCTCCTGATTGTCTGTGAGTCACCAAACCTGAAGGCAGCATCCCTTGCTTTCAGCAGAGAACAAACCTCTGCATCCAGCCAGGGCTTATGGTTTGGGTGGCATGTCACAGTTCTGGTGGTGGTAGCATCCCCGACACACTTATGTATCCGAGGACAGCAGCTGTATAGTCCTCTGGGTCCACCTTTCCCTCACAGGCAGCAGCCTCCCTGAAGACCTGCCAGTTTGTACACTGGAAACAGTCCTGCAGTACAGAGGCAGCATCACTAGGCCACACGGTGATGGTCTGGGTGCTTGTTCTGAGGTGAGCTGATTATGTTGTGTAGCTCCTTCACCGGCAGTGTGTAAACAGCCATGACAAACACCTCAGAAGCTGCAATTTACCTAGCATAGCTCTGAGTTGGTGAGGCACTGTTGCTGTTGTTGTGGCCAAACCTTCCCTTATTGTGATGAGACACAGAAACAGACTTTCGACATGGTCCAAAGAGTAGTGGATGAAAACAAAAAAAAAAAGTTCAGATGAGGTTTGTTTCCAAAAAGCCTTTTTGTTAGAGGACATGATTGTACACTGGACATTTCCTGGCATTTTGCCCACTGCATGTAGGCATTTCCTGTTAAGTGGGGAAAATGTTGCTCTTTAGGCAGCTGCAGAGAAAGACCCTTAAATATTAACTCCAATCATTGCACTTCCTGTGAAAGCATTTGGATTTGTAAAAACAAACTGAACTGGTTGGCCACAGTAAAACTGCCACACACAACCGCCTACGCTGTCTCATAACAAGAGCTGCACTGCACGGCCAAGAAAAGGGTGTTATCGTCCTGAAGCGAAACAATAGCTTCAGGAAGAGAATCTTTCCTGTGAGCCTAAAATTGAAAGTGTCACACTGACAGCACAGACTGGGTAATTATAGCTCACCACTCACAACAATACAGATCAACAGAACTCTGCTGTAGGCATGCTACCTAAAACTGCTGTGCTTTCCCATAAGACAGCACCTATTAGGCATTCACAGATGTCACAGATCTAAATCTAAACATTGCACAACCATATGGGCCAGATTCTGCTTGAACACAATCACTCAAAAATGAGAAAACTAGGAATGCATTTGATGGGTTACCTTAACAGCTCTGTTTCTAATATGCAAAGATTACGATCAGTACAGTGTATCTCGTCTTTTTCTGATCCAGAAAGGAGTTTTTTTTATTGTGAGGGGTCAGGCAGCTGCTACAGCACATGATATATCATTACAGTGTTCATTACACTTCACAAACTGCCAGTTACCAAACTAGGTGCTATTACCAAGCACAGTTCCACACTGCTTTTATTAGGAGAATCCAGCAATACAAAAACCAAGTTTTATTTTATTTTCCATATTTTCCTCATTTTAGAAAATAAAAATTAACCATCATAATAAAGGCAACCAGCTGTTAGAATAGAATAGAACTTTATTGTCATTGACATTTTTATGGTTCACATAAAAACTACACTGTGTTCACGACAAAGCTAAAAAAAAAAAAAAAACTGAAATAAAACCACACTTTATTTAGGTTAGTGGGTCCTTTAGTTTTTCTTCTCATTTTATTTATGGGCACATTCTGCTCACGCATGCTGATTGGTCAGTTAAGGGTTTATAGTTAGGGAAGTATTTAGAAAACAGACTTTTTGCCACTGTACACCACTGCAGTGGATTTCAAATCAAAGGTGTATTTGAAATCCACACTTTTCAGCTTTAAGAAGTTCGGTGGATTTAACAAAAGGTATGGTATTGCATTGCAACTGTTTAGGAATTACAGCCATTTTTATACACAGTCCACCAACTCTCAATAAAACCAAACCAAAATAAACTAAAGTTTATGATTGTAGAATTATTTCCTTGGTTAAGAAAAAAACCCTTCGCAACATCAAGTAAAAATATTTTTAGACTGATGAAATAATAATTAACTTGTACCAGAATGATGGGAAAAGTATGAAAAAAGAAAAGAAATTAGATATTCTTTAATGGCCAGTCATGATCAGTCACCTGATCTCAACCCATAGAGCATACTTTTCAGTTCTGTAGACAAACCTGCAGGCGAGACCTGAAAATAAGCAGCAGCTAAAGAAGTCTCCAGTAAAGGCTTAGAAAAGCATTTCAACATTTGGTGATGTCCATGGGTTCAAGATTTTAGGTAGTCACTGACTACAAACAGTTGTAAGACAATCCTTATATTTACATCCTGATTCAACACTCTGCATTTAGTTAACAAATGTGTCTGCATTTCAAAATGACATACCAGCCCATCAAAAACTCATCTTGATTATGAGTGATATTAAAAAGCAAAACGACTGTTTACCTGCTAGGAGAAGGCCTGTTTAACAAGTCTTTCATGAATTGTTATTTTACCAGCAGCAAGAGAACTGTTTGGCCTCCTGGTATACCTGGTATGCAAGTTCTACATAGCCAGACTATCTTTGGTTAGCTGGCTTGACAAACTGTGAAACCCCAGTGAGAGATAATGGGCGTCATGGCGGTGGTTATCAGCTTTCCTTGATTAACCCAGGTTTCCTGTGCAAACTCAAATAAAATCAAAGCTTTGAATAAAAAGAAAAGAAGAAAAGCATAAATCTTGTGAATTAGCTGAATTAGCTGTTAACAGATTAATTCTGAGTTTGTGAAAATGAATCAATTTGTTGGAACATGTAATTACACACTAATAAATGTATATTAATGAGTACTTTTTTCTGTTAAATAACCTCAAAAATAATTCACTGTACCTTTAAACATTAAAGGTTACTGTTCAGTTCTGGTTTCTGTATACATCGTGTTTTTTTCTATTTAGCAAAGCACATTAATGAATGCTTCTTCTTCAGAGAAGAATTCACAAACTGGCAGAACCTGATGAGTCAGTCAGCACAGAGTTCATGACTCTGGTGACAACGCAAACAGACACTCGTGCTGCCAGACCGGTCAGACTTTAGACCAACAGAAGTTACAGGAAGTGTGACGTGGGCAAAAATAAAAAGGTCACAATGGATCTGAGTGGCCTGAAACGAGTGGAATGTGCCATGGTTTAAAGTCTCTACTTTATTCTGTCCACAGAGCAACAATGCTTCTTCACTCTGTGAGCTGAATTTAAAGCCAGAGGGTTTAATGTTTGTGGATGACACAACAGACCAGTCAGGAAAAAAGTCTGAGACTCAAACTGTTAATAAAATTAGAGAAAACTCATTGACTCATATCAGTTTACTTCATGGCCTGATGGTGCAATAGATTTATGCGTGTAATGGGGGCAGTAGTTGTGTCCACACATGATATTAATACTTACTTTAAATCTCTAGGATGAGAGATCTAAATAACCATTTAACCCAAAATAGTCTAATTTGTGCAATTAAATAAATTAAATAATTGCTGCATAATTGTATTCAGTAACTGAATGCAGGTCACATTAATTCAACCTTCACTGAAAAAGAGAGTCATGTCTGACTTGTACATGAAACATGCAGCATGTCTACTAGTTAGACTGGAATAGCACTACATGCCAACGGAGCAGAGTGAGCTGAGGATGTGCAGGACGGTGTCCCTATCAAGGCATTTGTAATGAAGAATCTCAGGAATGTGATGCACGCTGTTAAGAGAAGAGCACGGACTACTGATCACACCTCATGCAATGGAGCTGAGATGGGGCCCCGCCTGCTTTCTTTTTGTTGACATGCACTCTCACAGAGGAGGCTACACTGCAGCGAGCTGAGCTCTCACGTCTGCTGTACAACAACAAAAGTCATCCTAAAAAGTCCACTATCAATCTGAGCAACATGATGTACATTTACTTTTGATCTTGGAAGTTAATTTAAAAAGTTTTTTTGTATCACATGAAATTTATCAGCATGACACCAGATTAGCATTAGCTGCAGCATGAAGCCACTGTGAGTGCTTAGAGTAGGAAAGCACTATGTTAGCATCAGTCTATTTACGGGGAATGACCCACTCTCGTGTGTTTGGCTCCAGCTTTTGAATTATATAGTATTTATATTATTTTTCCTGCATTATTTCACTGCTCCAAAGGTGAACATTACCTGCACTAACAGAGCAAACTGATAATGGCTGATATGTGGCATAATTCAATAAATGACTAAACTAAACTACTTTTGATTTATAACTTTAGCATTGTAAATTCCAGATTTGTTGCAAAGAATAAGGGAAAAAAACAAGTTAAACTGACTACCTGACACCTTAGCAAGAGGAGTAGCAGGGTCACACATTTAACTCACATAAAGCACAACACAATGTATATCTTTATACTACAATTAGTGAAAGATTCAGGACAAAAGGTTTGCACAAAGAGAAAGATGACTTTGACACTATATTAGAATTTCAGTATTTAGATACCAAACAGCTTATTTATTCAAATGGAACTTCTACTCCTGAAAGCTCACAATATTCATTCCCTGTGAACATTTTCCACATAAACCTGACACATGCCTGAGATTGAAATGGGATAAGTACAAAGACGGCCAGCCTGCTGTGTCACGTGCACCATTCCTCTCTCTCTGATCCAGCCTTTACTTGTGCTTCAGGTTAAACTTTGAAACATTACTCAGTGGTGCACTGAAGGCACTGATGAGCTAATGAGTGGCAGCAAAAGCCATCAGTTCACTAGGAAGCTTGCACAGTTACATGTTTGTCACAAGTGCATGTAAAGGGACGGTGGCAGTCTGGTTACAGCTGTTTAAAAACTCCTCTCAGCATGTCAATTCATGTCTGTATGGAATGAGCTGAAAGCACAAGGAAACTATTAAAGCAGGCTCAAAGTAGCCACAACAGAAAAATAAAAATCTCTCTCACAGTGCATGAGCCATGAATGCATCCATGTTGAATTTACACTATACAGCTGCACTAGTGTTTCCCCGTCTGCAATTTTACATTGTGATGGCAGAAAGCATTTAAAATAGACATTTTTAGGCTCTGGGAACGTTTTGCCAATATGTTTTACAGATGTTGGTTTGCTAATGCTAATGCTAATGCTAATGTCATAGACAAAAGCTTCATTGGAGCAACAAGGAAATTTTGTGCAATAGCACAAGCTTGGATGAATAGGATGGTAATAAGGCTGAGTGTATTCAACCCAAACTGCTCTGCTGGATCTACCCCATTATCCAGGTAATAATTTACTACTATTCACACAGTCAAAATTCCAGAGCTTGGGTTCCACCTGGAAATGTTCTGGCTCGTATCAGCTACAGCGCGGGATCAGGACGGACAAACACTTGGTCTTCTTACATGGCCAGAATCTGAACTTCTCTGCTCGCGCTGCACATTCAAAAATCTACCGTGTTAATCTCACACTGAATTTAAATATACCAATCCCCCTGCACAAGAGGGCACAGCCACAGTGCTGAGAGAACCGCTGCATTATAGCCTGCAAACAGTGTTATTTGTTGTATTTATAACACTTTGCAGCATTTGTGGTCCTGAGTATTTCCAATGAGACACTTTCATGTTTTAATTTCATTTTTTAAATAACAGATTTTTTTTTTATAATTTCTTTCTTTTATTTTTTTTTGTTATTGTCATAACATGATACAGCAGTTTGTCCTTTATTTTTTCTTTTTTTCTCCCTCCTCTTTAGAAACAACAAAACAAAAACAAAAAACAGAAAAGAAAAAAAGAAAAAAAAGACAAACAAATTAAGCATGCATTTTTTTTTTTTCATGAACAAAAAAGCAACAAGAAGAAGAAAAATCTTATAATTTTTTCCACAGCTTTAGAATCTTTCCGGCATACATGCACATGCAGCTCTGCAAAGATCACAGGCTTTCTTAAATTACATTAAAGTATTGCCATTTGTAAGTTTCCCCTCAAATATCCTGCTGTAAATGTTTCTATTTTCCAAATACTCCACAATTAAAAAATATCAGCTGATTCTTCAGTGAGTCTAATCATACTCGTAGTGGGGTGGTCCTTGTTCTGCTCTGCATTCTTGATGAGCTTGGAATAATGAACCAGTGAAGGATCACTGTGCTTAGTTTTTGCATCACTGGTTCATTTCTAGTGTGAAGTTTTTAACCGCTTCAAAACATTGTGGAAATGTCATTTATGTCGATTTGGCAGCGCTTGGTCACCCTGACAGGACAATGACCCTTCCATCAAAAACAGGCTCTTGAAGGAGGACTTGTTGCAGCTATAGTGTGTTGTAGCACACACACTTTTGATGCTGTTGCTATGATGGAACAGATTTGTTACAGCAAAGAGAACTCACAAAATAATGGAAAAGGTTTTCGACATTGCTTGATGACACTAAATGATATAACTCGCTACACTGCATCTACACTTTCCACTAGCTCTAGCTTAGACCTGTATACTGACTGATATCCTCCCCCATGCTGTTTGCTTCACTTGACCCTGTTAGCAGAACGGTTAGCCCCTATTTGAGCTATTTGTTATTGTTGACCGACAGGATGTATCTGTGGGAGTTCTGGAGATTTCTTTCTCTTACTTTAAATACAGTACTGGCTGCTTTATGCTCACTTTGTGTATCTTTGTTTCAATGTGAAGAGCAAAATAAGGTTAAGGTTTTTCCGTTGCACAAAAAAAAAAATTGTGACTAACACTGAGGTTCATATTGAAAATTGTACACCAGGAGTGTGTAATGTATGCAATACATCCAAGGAGCAGACACATTTGCTTTCAGCTGCTGTCACTCCAGCCACGCTCAGTGCAGCAGCATGCGAGGATACTATTTCAGCACAGTGCCATCCCCTTTCCTGGAAACCTGGTGTTTAGGCACAGCACATAAGTCCATTTGACTTGATTACAGTCTGTACTGTGACTGTGGCATAAACAGCAATGTAGAACCATTAGTCAAAGCTAAGCAGCTGTGAGGTGCTCCTGTCAAACCCTCCATCTCTCTACTGGAAAGGTAGCATGATGAACCTTCTACCTGCATATCCAGTTGTTGACCCAAGGTCCAACTTGTGTTCTGAGGAGATAAATGGTAAATGGACTGGTCCTTATATAACGCTTTTCTACTCTACTTTGAGCACTCAAAGCACTTTATACAACACATTCATACAAGCACCTTTTCTACAGCTTTCTATCATTCACACACATTCGTACTCCAACGGTTGCATCGGAGGGCAACGTGTGGTTCAGTATCTTGCCCGAGGATACTTTGGCATACAGACTGGAGCAGCCAGGGATCAAACTTAATAGGTGATCTGCACTGACATCATCACAGAGACTCAAGTTCACCCTCTGATAATGACATCCGGGGACACCATTCTGAGGGTCCAGAAACTTCACTGATTGACAAAGTACATTCGTTTTCTACATTGTTATCCACCATAGACACTATAATGATTATGGATGATTGATTATAAATACACGAAGCCAGAAAAATGAAGCTAGTGCAAAAAGTGCCTTAAACCTGCATTCTATCTGAAAGCCACCAGATGGTGATAGCTGTGGTTGCAACACACATTTTCAGTCCCATAGAAGTCTGTGGGTCAACAGCTTTCTGCCTTAACCTCTGTGCACACTTTCCTCCTGAGTTTATGGATTCTGTCATTGATTTGGGGTCATACCTAATCAAATTAGGATTATTTTGTAAATCTGGGTCATACTATTCAAAATGGAGAATTGTCTGTGGTATGAGACAACATGCTCATTGGCTAATGGCTTGTCAATCACATTATTCATTAGCAAATGAGTGTGCAGTCAGATCAGCCCCTCTTTATGACATCCGTTTATGTGTTTGTTTGTTTTTCCCCCAAACCAGATCAGCACAGGCTTCAAAGCAGAACTTCAGCAGTTAATAGTATCATCGTGGTGGCTACGACCACCTTTTATATTATCTTTGTTATCCACTTGGCCAGGTGAATTTTAAAACCTGCCAATAATAACCAGGATGGAGAAGCCTACAAACTTTAGGCTGAGGGCATGTGACCCTCACAGGGTATCATGACTGTTTTGACAGTTCTTTCCAAATGAGCATCATAATCATGCACTAATGGATACACAGAGAGACGCATTCTGAGTAGAAGACAGAAGATATGTGAACTTCATGCGTGTGTGCGTGCAGTGTACTGCATCTGATGACGTCATT
Organism: Cichlasoma orientale; assembly: GCA_034780415.1. NCBI lineage: Eukaryota > Metazoa > Chordata > Actinopteri > Cichliformes > Cichlidae > Cichlasoma > Cichlasoma orientale. Next base: position 2,046 of record JAVDPK010002662.1, on the reverse strand, counting down.
CTTCAGACATTTCCTACAACCTTTAGAGACTGTGCAAAAACTGACAGAGTAAAGAAGCAGAAATGCCAGCGTTTGTCATTAAATAAATAGATCATCTGGTTTTTATCACTGAATGCATGCCACGAGCCTATTTCAGTGTAGCAAGGCCACGGCTGTGGGATTTTTAAAAAGCAGTACAACATATGGACGCTCGGGCATCACAGTAGCTGAATGAGTGTGTGGCAGGGACCTGGCTCCTCCCAGCGCAAACAATAAATCCGATTTCGATTCTTCTTATTAAAGATCTTTACTATGCCAGCAACTTCACACACATCTCATGTTCACATCGAGTTCAGCGAGCTGCTTCAGCTCCGTGCCTGTTTTTAAAGCGCTCCCGCTCCTGCGTGGAAAGAAAAAGCGTTCCCATCACTGAGGGGGGAAAAGTGGCGTAAGCTTAAAGTCATTCACATTCCAATCGGCTCTGGTGACAAAACTCTCAGCAACCACAGTAAGCTCCGAGCTTCAAACGCGCTTCTTATTTGTTTCCTCTGCCTTTGTTGACGCAAAGTTAAAAGTTCATGCAGCAGGACAGAGCTGGAGAGAAATCCGGGAAACTTCGGAGTGTTCAGGCAGACTCGACTAAAAACATGAGGACTTTTTTGTTTAACAGCCTGATCTTCGCCTGTTGTTCTTTTCTCAGTGAGATAAACACCGAGTGTCTTAAAGGTAGCTTTGATAACGCGCTGACAGAAAGCACTGATATAAAATAGATGGTTAAGTCTTTGTTATAAATCGACCGAAATGTGTACTTTCTCCCCTCTTAAGACAAAGGTAAAGAGAGGACTGGAGCACTTACTTTGCTTTTCACTTCAGCAGACAGTCCGTAGGCTGGTCCTTTATTAAAATGTGTCATTTTGTCGCTTTTAACCCAAAGGAATATCCTCGGCTGCAAGGTCCCGCAGAGTCTTGTGTAAAAAAAAACAAAACTGCGATTAAACAGCAGCTACTTCGGCCCGTTCAACACCCACAACAGGAGGTTAAGTATTCCGTAAGGCTTCAGTGCTGAGTACCGCGAACTATCTGCCTCAGTTAGCCCCCCCTCCTGCTCTCCTCTCTGCAGCCTCTAATACCGCACTTATTCCGTTTCACGGGCGTTCAGACATTATTTTTAGTGTCATTATCATTTTTGTGAATCAACCACAAAACTCAGGCACAAAGTTCAATTAAGGACTGGAATATAATGACGTAAAGCACTTAGGTATTCTGTACTTTGCAACATTATATATATATATATATACTTTTCAATCAATAGCATACAGCAGGGGTCATCAACTACATTTGTCCAAGGGCCGGAATCTTTCTCTGCAGACCCTCAGAGGGTCAGATGCTCTCGTAAAGTAAAGTAAAATTAATGTTGTATCCTAAGTAATACATTATCGTTTGATATATCAATTTTACTTTCAAATTTATACTATTTTTAATGATGTGATGTGCAAGTCTTGCACTTACATGTTGTTCTCTGTTATGTTGACGGCTGTTATGGAGACACAGATGTTCTCGTTATAGATATAATGAGCACGGAAACAATAAAATGTTACAATGTCACAAGCGTTTTTGTTGTTTTTAAATGAATATAGAAACATGAAGAGTTCAGATGCAAAACCATCTAAATCTGCCTGGACACTTTTTCTTTGAAAATAGCTTTTTTAAAAATCTGGATCTTATGGTAAATTTTAGTAATTTAATTTCAGAGGGAATGGTGAGGTGCCCCCCCCCTTTTTTTAAAGTAACTATAGTAATTTATCTACTTTTTAATAAATATTTTGTTTGGAGGCAAAAGGCGCAAATATCAGACTATGATAAAAAGATTTCGACACAGATTCACACAGTACAACCGCAATGGCACAAAATGGCAGCACATTTATTTCAACAATAACACTAGTAGATTCTAGGGGGGTCGTGACCCATGTGGGTACACGCCGAGCAGTGTGGGCACTTTTCCACCGCCAAGGTTCCGGTTCCGGTTCCAGTATTTGAGCCCTTCCGCGGCTTTTCCACCGCGAACGC
>JAVDPK010002661.1:0-21905 GCA_034780415.1 Cichlasoma orientale | reverse complement strand
GTGTGTGTGTGTGTGTGTGTGTGTGTGTGTGTGTGTGTGTGTGTGTGTGTGTGTGTGTGTGTGTGTGTGTTGGGGAGAGGAGTGTCATGCACACACTCAGGCATGTTTGTTTGATCTTTGTGAGGACATTAACAGTAATGTCTCTCCAAGTCTTTCACCCCTAGGTTTACCATCATAACGACAATAAATGCCACACCGTCATCCTAAAGTCCGACCTAAACTGAAGCTTAATCCTAAAACTAAGTGCTGACCTTCAAAACGACCTTTGGAAGGGTTCCATAAGAATGAGCGCTGCCCCAAGAAGCTGTAACGTTCACAGCATTTCATCAAAACTCACACAGATAGCCGGACATGTTTCTAATGACTTCTGTCACAGACGTGCAGTTTTCATATAACCTGCAAACACACACGTGCAGCGAGAACAATAACTTTAGGATCGCCCGCGTGTGAGGCATTTAGGGAAGTCTGTAAACTGCAGTTACAGAAACATACCAAGCTGACACTGCACATTTTTAATAAAATACAAAATGGTACATTTCCCTTTCAGGTTTGTTCTTTCAGCACTTGTTAAAAATCCAGTTTTTGGAGAATTATTGCTGCTCCCCTTGCCAGAAGTTTGGCACCGCGCGCGAGGTTGACAGTACAAATATAACCACATTCACACCAATTGTTTTTCTACACGCTGATTTATGAACAGAATTAAGAAATTCAAGCATCAAGGTGATCAAACAATGTTGGGTTTTTTTTATCTGTCTTATTTCCCACAAACCGCGATGGACATAATCTCGACGCAAACAAAAATAAGCATTTGTTGGTGAATTATTTAATCCGCATCATCCACCCCATGTTTGCCTTTTTAAACAAACAAAGGAAGGAACACAAGTTTAGTAATATTTTGGTTCAGATTTAATTTTGTTGCATTTGCAAGAAAAACTACATAAAAAAAATAAAATAAAGGACAATAATAAATGTTACTTCTTTCAAGCTTTCACTATAGGGGAATTGATTCCATGATTTAGCTTGTGCTGAAGTGTCCTCACAGTGGAATGTGTTATATCGTACATATTGTATATTATAATTATTATGTCCACCCCCGAGTGCCTTCCTTCAAATATGAAAAATGTATCTGTGGTCTTTGAGTGCTTTCATTTCAGGGAATGGAGGGCTGCCAGTTTGGAATCTGCAGCCAAAAACAAGAAGGCGGTATCTAGGGAACAGAATAAATAAATGAATAAATAATTGAGTAAATAAATAAATAAATAAATACAGGCAGGATCTGACTCCAGTCAGAGAGACGAGCCTGCTGCCATGCTCGTGCAGACACAGCCCGAGCTGGTCCCAGACTTTTTTTTTTTTTTTAACCTGGGCCGCCCCCTCTTTCTCCGGGACCGCTGCACATCCCCCTTGATGCAGCACATTAGTTTCATCGCCGAATTGGATCTCCTCATGCACGCAGCGAGTTTCCCCATCAGCTGCCTGTCTGTCAGTGTGAGGATGGTAATTCGGAAGGGAAGGAGGCTGGGGAACAGCTGCTCTCGCAACAGCCAATAATAATGCAAAAAAAAAAAAAATTACTAACCTTAAAAACCACAGAGATGGGACTAAATTGGGAATCTATACAGCTTTCGCGGGCCCTCTCCCGTGAATTGTCTCTTCCCTGACAAGCAGCTCATTGCATTTCCCATCATGCATCTGATCGGTCATTCAGAAACACAAAACACAAATAAGTCAAGTCGACCATCTGCTTGTTAGTGGCAACTATAAAAGTGCCTGTTTTTTTAAATAAACACTAAAATGACTCTGACGGGCCACCTGAATGGAAAATCAAATATTTTGTGCTATTTAAGGTGGGTTTCTGTCAACAATAAAACAAAGCTCGCCTTTAATTTATTACAGCAACACACAATACTTGTGTTGTCCTCATTTTCTAAATCAATAATCAGCCCAGCATGCTTCATTAACAGTGACCAATCAGAGACAAGCTGGGGATCTCATTTTACAACATGAGCATTCTGAAGACATAAACCATCTGCTACTTGTAGGAACAGAAAAATCAAATTAATCCATTCTTATCATGCATTCAGATTTTAAAGCAATTAAAGATGTTCTCAGTCTAATCGCAGACACAGAAGTAGCTCGGTAATGAGGAAGGCAAACTCTTAGGTGAACTTTGCAGGGTTCTCAACGGCGTGTTTGGAAACTTTACAAGTCTCACACACTCCAGTGAGCCGTTAGCCTGTACAATACAGATGTTGGCAACGACAATGAATTTTTTATTAAGCATTTAATCATTGCGCAAACCCAGATTTCCCATAATAGGGGGGGCTCAAATTCAAAACCGAGGGATGCCAAATCATCCACAGCGTAATGTTTTCTTTTTTAATATAAGAAATAAACAGCTGCCAAACAAGCGCAACTGGTTTTAAGATTATATAAAACCCGATGATGAACTCGAATGTTGAATTTACCTTAATTAAGCTCGGGGACTCGTGCTCGCCCGGAACGCTAATTTGAGCTCAGATGTGGTTCTGGTGTTTTGGTAACCTCGGAGGGCTCGGGCATCAGACCCATGCAGCCACAGTTTATTACAGCGCGATGCAGTCCAATTAAAGCCAAAATATGGATGACTTTAAGACAAAACAATATGGAGCAATACTTAAATACCACTTTGCCTTTTTAACCTGCGTCATTAACCTTCAGAACACATATGGAATAACACACACACACACACACACACTGCAGTAAGCGTGAGTCAAAAGCAGCAGTTCACTGGGTCATCGTTTCCCCTCTTCTTTCACTTACATCATCAGCAAACAAGAAAATTTACGCTGATGATCATAAATCTGCATCACCGCAGCCTTTGAGCACGCGAGGGTTGTGCGAGGGTTGTGCGAGCTGCAAGAACGGTCGTGTTCAAACGACCGTTCTTGCAGCTCACATTCGCGGAAGGTGAAGGATTTCTTTAATAAACCTTCCTTCCCTGTCTGGGGGCTTTCCCGCGACAGCCACAATGCTCACCTGTTCCACAGCAAACCTGTGCAATGATGTACTGGAGGTTGCACACGTACACGATGGAGCTCATCACAGTGAAGTCACCGAAAGATATGGGAGCTCTGATGGTGCAACACATCTTCCTGTTTGAAGCTTTCCTGCTCACAGTAAGTACTTCAGTACGGGTATTTTATTCAATATTGACTGCACAGGATATGGCTAAGACCTGCTGTATTACTTAATATTTAACAAGTGTTAAATATGTTGTTTTCCAGGAAAATTGTTGGGCTCACAAGATGTGCTCAGCTTTTGCTTCCCTTCTTTTTCTATGATTATTGCAATTATCTGTGCTATATTTCTGCTTTAGTCCCTTTCCCTCCACCCCGGCACAATTTCCATGTGCACTCACATTTGTGGCCCCAGTTGAAATTCATGAAGTCCCCCCAGTGCTGGGGTTTACTGGGCTGGCGACCAAGCCAAGAGTGCAATGAGCTCATTGTTACGCTCCGACTGCTGCTCTCGATTTCAGAGCTATCAACAGCTGTCGATCGGAGATGTCCTGGACACCGTCCATCAATCACAGGCCCCCATCATCAGGAGACAAAACAAATAACAGGCAGCCAAATGTAAAGCCCAGAGTCAAACCAGGTGCAACAAAACACCCAGACACAAACGCAAGCATGACTCAGAACATCGGTCTTTATGTAGCTCCTAACAGACTGTTAAGGTCAAAAGTTCAGCAGTGCGTGACGTTTGTGCGTTCGCAACAGCGCTGCCAGGTTGTGAGTTTCACTAATTTGCTCGGTTCGGTCATGCTGAACAAAAAAAATCACTGCTCAGTAAGACTTCACATCATCAAATATGTTACTTTAACATAAAAGCAGGAGCATTAGAAAGAATCAGCACTGATGGCTTCAGAATATTTATATTTCTGAATGAACTCAGTGGCCGTTAAAGCACAAAACACCCAAATTAGTTTTATTGTGCTGCGTCGTTACAGGAAAAACAGTTGGTAGTAATATAAGGAGTGAGCCAGCAACAGAAGTAAACAGGACTACAAACTGCCAAGAGCGGATCGATCTGCAATGTTCAGTCAGAGAAGTGCAATTCCTCAAATGGCCACTTGAGGCTGTTTCCAAAAGCAAAATAATGCCCACAGACTGCAGCGTTCCTTTCCAGCAGAAATAAAAATATTTACAGCAGAAAAAAAATTATTATTTTTTTTTTTTAGCTCATTTCCGGCACAGCTGCACAACTCACCTGTTCAAATTCACCTGTGAGGGTGAAGGTCATGATTTATTAGCAGGGCGGCTTAAAGCAGCCACATCCCTGCTAACATCCCACACAAGAAGTCTGTGCTCGAGCTTTGGTGAGTGAATTTCTAGCAGTTTATTTACAGTCTATAGTTTGATAACATTAGCTCATGAGTTAGTAATTCAGCCTTTTACCCAAAATAAGGTCACATGTTTCAAAAAAGCACGACTTTAGAGAAAAAAGCCGAGGGCAAGACTACAGGAACCAATGGGTGACGTCACGGTAGCTACAGTCTGTGGTGTATGTGTCAATAATGCAGCATTGAAAGTATATACAACAGAACTGGCTTCCAAATTGTATTAGAATATTAAGGGTCACATGGGGTCAATAACCAGTGATGGCTTACTGAGAGCGTGCTTGTGAGACAGTACTGACTCAGCGTGGAACATCAAGGGCCGACAGAGCTGAGCAGATATATGGAAAGAATCCCGCAGCACAAATGAACGCCTTGTTAACGGGGCGGTTTCCACCGCGACGACGTTTTGCCGCACCCCGTCGTCCTCTGCGGGCCGACTCTGCACAAGTTGACCCGACAACACGAGATTTTAAACTCACAAATGTTTCATGAGGGGGAAAAAAAATGCCATCCAACATGTCTGATGAATTTAAACCTTTGCTGCAAACATTTCTGTAACTCTGCTTCATTTGAATTTTATTGTATTAAAGTAGATTCTTATTTTCACAAGTCAAATGGAGCTAATAAAAAAAAGACCGGCATCAATAATCAAAGCTCACTAACATACAAAGTGTAACACTTTTGAGAGCCAACTGTAGATAAATAAAACTTTGACTTGCCGTTGTTAACGCAGTAATGTTTACAGTGCTTATTTTCCATGCATCTGATCTGTTTTATTACAGCAAACCTTTGATAATTACTATTTCAAGCTGACTGACACTGTGAGGCAAAACAAACAATCTATGGACTTAAAGCATAATCGATTATTGAAACAATCACCACCGGAACAACAGCGTTGCACATACTGCATCTACCTCATGTATGTATGCAGTACATCCTCCCTGTACTGTACTGCATTGCTGCAGCAGGTCACTGCATAAGCTAACCTTATAATTCAAAGACCGAGGAGGAATTCTGAGCCCGAGTATGGATGCTAACAGAGTGCAGGTAAATAAATCATCACCCAATCCTAGCCCTCCACTAACCCTTACACCATCTGTTAGCATCAAAACTATATGACACAAAGATACATAATTAATAGTTAAACAACAATCTAATTAAAACGGACAAACTGGATGCTCTTGCCATTAGGGAGCTATAATTACGGGCTAAATTTTAAGCTAGAATGAAATATTTAAACAGGAAAATTATCTTTCACTTTCCAGTCTTGAATGCATTAATATGAATATGTGAAGTGCATTCGAAGTGGGACCTACAAGATGTAATTTTCCTTCATCAAAGCAGTAACTAATTGTTAAGTTTGCCGCCGTGCCATATGCGCTGTGCTGCCGGATGAGTAACACAAAAGAGGCTTTTACCTTTACCAGGTATTTGCTCTTTTTAGAAAGTTGAACTGATACGAGCGCCTTTAAGAGAACCTGTGTGCTGTCATCATCAGGTAACCAGCTGCTTCGCGTGTCCCCGCGTAGCCTGCTCGACCCCTTTGACCCTCATTTATATTGGTTACATCATCCTAACGCCTGATTGCATTATGCAGAGCCTTACGTCTCGCGCTTTACAATACAGCTGATATTTGCATGTTCGCACCAACAGATGCAGATAAACAAATAGAGGCACACACACACACACACACAGAGAGACATAAAGAAACACACACACACACACACACATGCATGCGTAGAGGGTAACATGATGTTTCCCCAAAGGCCCATCAATTCCTATGTGTAGCAACTACAGATTCCAAACCGCCATCAAAATCCAAACAAGATCCGTCAGCAATTAAGGGAATACGGGGGGACATTAGAAAGACGAGCTGCTATCCGGCCTACATTCCCATTCCCTGCACAGCGGGCAGTGGGATGAGTCTGGCACTGAGGCACTCATGGAAGACCCACGCATACCCTGGGTCATCTATATTCCACCCATGTTATGGCAATATTGATATTGGCAGGCAGGCTGCTGATATTGGGTACGTAATGATGCAATTAAAACAGGAGCCATTTTACTATTATTGGCAAGAATGTGTGTCCCCCCCCCCCCTTTCCATTTTAGGAGGCAAATATGATTTGGAAGCAATGCAGAGAGATCCGGAGAGAACCCACTCGTAATAAAGGAATTCATCTTGTCACATCAATGTCGATTTTTGGTTCATCTGTTAATGCAGTTTATTAGAGGGGGGAGAACTGTACTTCTTTTGTAGCGGCTCGCATATTTACATAAATCTATCATGCACGCGGCAGTCTACGTTCTCCTCAAATCACAAAGTACAGCACCATAATTCACCTTGCAACAAACCATTGAGCCGAGTCTTATGTTTTGCTTAACTGCACTCAAGTTGAGAATCAAATATATAACGAGGGAGAAATGCTTGTTTTATCCATTATTGAAGTCGTCTGCAAAGATATGAGATCTGAAAAAGAGCCCAGAATGAAAGAAAAATGCAAATCAGTCCAATAATATTGGTTTATGCACAGGTTATATACCTTGGAAATAAAAGACCTGAGTGCTTTTAGAACCATATGTTGCTTCTTTGTTCCAAGAGGGGAGATGCATTCATGTCACTTATGTTTCTGATTAGCAAAATGATTTATGCCACAATCACTCAAAAATTCAGACAGCAAATGTGAAAATGCATTGTGACTCCAACAGATGTGCACAATAAAACAAGATTCCCATTGTAATCTGGGGTACTTAGTTTATATGGAGCTAATATAAGGCACGCTTGGATGTGGCAAAGTCACTCTTTTTAAAATTTGACTATAAATGATTGGAAATAAATTGTGTGTTTTATGCTGGATGGCATGAGTGGGTTGATGAATTAGGAACAGTTTTGTACCCTGACTTATCTACAAGACAAACCTGGTGGAGATCACAGGGATTAATTGCTTCAGAGGTGTGGAACGCCGCTTTCCCATTCTTCCCCGCGCATTCTGTGCCTAAACAATGATTAATCACCCTTTAACTATTCCCCAGAGGATGCCGGCATTTGCCAAGCCTGGCCTTATCCGCCGAAATCCGCCTGTGCAGGTTGGGGAAGGTACTTGCCAGGTACAGCGAAGGCAACCTGTCCTCATCCGTTATCAGATTAGGGAAGTGTCAGGGAGCAGACGCACAGGAGCAACGCTGTTGTTCCTCGCAGATCCCAAACCGCTGCCCACCAACTCCTCCCCCAAACACCCCCCCCCCTCCTATTTTATTTCCTCTACTCACAGCCCTAACCAACCCCTCCATCTCTCCAACCTCAGCTGCCACTCACTCCAAAACCCATCAGCTCTGTCAGCTCTTCCCAGCCAATCACGTGGCCAGGCTGCACTGGCAGCTCACAGTGCTGCTGATCTTCTGCCAGCAGTGAACGCTGTGAATCAGATGCCTCCAACTTCTGTGGAAAGTAAAAAAGTGCCCTTCTGAAATGCTTCACTTAACATAAACATATCTGACATCGCTTTGCGCCTATGAGACATCTGCCACTGGCCTGTCAAGCTTCGGATGAGCTCGGTCAATCACTGCGACTACAGCATCCCAAAACCTTACGTCTGAAAACCCTTTAGCTGCTTGGAATCATTTTAATATTAGAGAATCAACAGTTTCATTTAGGTAAACATATGCGATACATTACCCTCAATTAGTAATGTTACAGTACTCATACTGCCTATTTGCATCGTGGTATTTGGTGGATATGATGGCTCCATAGTGTATTGGTTTACACATTCACAGAACAAGTGAAAAGAAGCCTGATTTGATCCCGGGAGGAGACACAAATCCCTTTGGGGTTGCATCAGTGCGGGCATCTGGCATAAAAATCTGCCAAAGCAAACATGTGGAGCCACCCACTGTGGCGACCACTTAAAACGAGGGAGCAAAAGTAGCTTTTTTTTTTTTATGTCTACTGAAAAAAAAAATCAATAAATTACAGTAAAAACTTTGTTAGTATTTTCAGTAGTTTTCTGATGTAGTATTCTGGTGCCAGACAGGTATTTACCAATAAGGTACATCCAAACAGCAAATCCTGTGACATCTCTAAACTTTATATCACTTTAATGCCAGGGGTCCATCTGGGTATGGAAGTCTAAAAGTGCCAAAATTAAATAAATAAATGCATCATAATTAATCATAATTAATGTGTCATGAATGAATAAAAATTAGAAATGAACAATTTATTCAATATATAACTGATTAATCAATGAAAATATCGAGTTTATTTAAAACACATTTAATTATTTCATGTTTCCTGTGTTGCAGTGAATGATGAATTTATTTTATCTGTGAACCTCACCCATCAAAGTCAGGGGGCGGGGCTAATACCGAGCTAGGCAAACTATTGCTTTGCTCTGGATTCTTTCAGTGAGTCTTTGTCTTTACCAAGTATGCAGAATTTGTCTGTTTGCTGCTTCCTTCTTAAGTACACTCAGGACTCCAAACGTCTGAGGACAGAAGGACGCAGCTCACAGTGAGACAGCAGCACACTTGATGACATCAGCTCAGCATCACTGTGTACCTTACTGCCTTTTTACCCTTATGATTTATGTTTACAGCAAAATAGCACATAACAGGCCTAATTACCTGTGTTCTTTAAAAATATACACACATTTTTTACAAGTATTCTGGCAACATGCTCAGCTAGAAAAGGCCCATTAATATGAAAATATTTGGGAAGGTCATAAACACTGGACTGATTTAGAATTAGGTGGTTAAAAACGGTACACCAGCATATTAAATATTAATATTATTAATATTAATCCACAGACTGTTCAGCAGCTCTCTCTTAAAAACATTATACCTGTATACATAACTCACTGCTCATCACAGGTCAGATGATCCTAGCAGACTTGAGAAACTTACAACAGACAGCTGGTGTTTAGAATACAGTCGAATAAATATTAAAAACAGGAAATTTGATCATTTTTGGAGCAGGCGTAACATCATTTTTCAGGATATCCATGAGCAGCATCAAAATGCCGGTCCAGATGTTTCTCCCGGTGAAAATGCTCTCACTTTCCTCCTGTAATAAAATATTTTTAATGTCAGTGTTAGTTTTAATTGAAAATAAGCTGTTTTATATAAGCATAACCCATGTGAACGTCAGGAAATAAAGATGAGCAAATGATTCAGTTCAAAACATACTGACAGCGCTCCAGTGAGACATTAAGGTTCACTAAAGCGATCCAGTTATGAAGCTTAATTTTAATCCCAGCCAAACTGATTTACTCAGGAACAAATAAAACACGGAAATAAACCAAACATCACCCGTTAGATATCCATCCATTTTCTTCTGCTTATCCAATTCACAGGCACAGGGGGGCTGGAGCCTATCCCAGCTGCCTTAGGGTGAGAGGAAGGGTGCACCCTGGACAGGTCGCAGACAACCATTCACACCTGTGGGCAATTTAGAATCACCAATTAACCTAACCCCGCTAACTGCATGTCTTTGGACTGCGGGAGGAAGCTGGAGCACCCGGAGAAAACCCCCACAGAAAGGCCCAGGCCAGATGGTGGTAATATATGGTAATACTACCCGTTACATGTCACCTAAGTGATTTATATCCCATGTTTACCTTCCACTAAGAGGTGAGGGTCAGCAAGGGTTTTGGAAACAGTGTGCTGGGATCAGACTGCTCTCAGTGGGTATCATGAGCTCTGACCACCCAGTCAGCTGATAACTGGCAAGGTGAGCTAGCTGTTAGGCTAGATACTTGAAGAGTGTGCCACAACATTCTCACTTAAAAAATCTTAAAAGTGTATTTGGTGACAAAGAAACAGTATTTCAACACTTTACTTGTAATTTAGGCACAGGAACCATCCAGCTAATGCTATTTATATATTTATAGATTGCTGCTGTCTAAAATTGTGTACTTCCATACTTAGACCTCGACCTGTATTGTTCCGTTAGTTATTTTCTGTGTAAAATGTCTCACCTGTCTCTACTGCACTCATCCTTCACTCTACACACACCAACATTTTTCACCTCCCAAAAAGTTAAGGAGACAAAGAAAAAGAATCATATTAAGCTCCAATTTAAAAATCAACCCAACAGTCAGAAATATCCTCCTTCTGTTTTCATTTGATGATGACGGTGGATCAGTGTGTCGCTCCACACACACAGTGTTGCCAACTTAGCAACTTTGTCGCTGGATTTTGTGACTTTTTTTTTTTCCAAAAAGCGACCAGCGACAAATTTAGGGACTTTTTCCGGTGACGCCTGCGACTTTTGGAGAGTTTTGGAAGTAAACCAGAAACCTGAAATCCTCCGCTGTGGCGCCCCGGACCTCGCTTCGGCCTTTAGCGAGTTTTGAGACAGCGAGTTTTCTTCCACAAAAGTGGCCTGGATAAAGGAGGAGGGTGGAATGCAGAGCTAGCAATCGCACCCCACATAACAGTGTTTTAGTTAAATTTGATATTCTAACAAATATGGGACAAAAGTGATTTATGTAATGTGGGTCTAGGCAAAGCATTGAAGTCATAAAGTTCATTTGTAGTTCTAAACATATTTAGGGTGTTTTTTCTTCACTTTTTGTCTCTCCAAATATGATATTCCTCTCCTACAGCCTCGATTACAACTACATGCAAATGACCAATTATGCAAATTAGGTGATGACATCATATAGTGACTTTTAGGACAGCCAATAGCTACTTTCCTTACTGAGGAGTTGGCAACAATGTCCACACGTCAAACTCAAAGCATGAAGAAGTCTGGGCATGAACCTGTGTGCTTGTGCAGGTCTGCTTCACAGCAGTCAGTTGTATGTGGCTTCAAGTCGCCTTGACTGCGAGCTATCAGCAAATCACTTTCACTATCAATCTCTGACATCACTGTCCATCAGCACAGCCCTGGCAACCAGGTAATTTAGGCTTGTTTGTAACTGTCAGAACCTTACTGATCATTACTGACCGTCAGTGGTTTCCATTGCTGTGGAAGAAGAAGGAAACAATGTTCAGTGAGTACATGCCATCAGTACCCATGGCTGAGCTAATCTAGAGAGCTAGCTAACAGTGGCAGATTTTTTTATCAAGCGCTCTCATTACATGTGTAGTGCTGTTATGTGCTATATGCTTATGCATGTTTAACTGTTGCCTTCACTAAAGACTTTATTATTATTTGTGCTCAGAGGCTCGACCAGCTGTCACTGTCTGCAAAAAGTGGCAACATGTCATTTGTAGTCAAATGTCAGAGAACGCCACAAGAGGCAATCATCATTTGTCACAACTGACTTGAGACAACAATAATGAGTCATAATTCACACACTGCTCAAGTAAGGATAGTCTCCTGTATGACATGTACTAACAGAAGTATCCAAGTTGGAACTCGGGCTAAGTCCCTACTTAATTGCGCATCTTAGAAAATGTACTGTATATTAAAGATGGATGTAGAATTCCTTGTTTAGAAAGGTTCTGGTATAAAGCCTCAAGCTGAACATTATTACCGCCGCCATCTTTTTATTTTTTGGATGAGCAAAGGGTGGATCTTTTTGCAACCTGAGGAAAAAGGTTGCGCTGTTTCACCCTACTGGTCACGAGACTGAATGCAGGTTTAATGCACTCGAGTCTATATCACTTCTGGATAGATGAAAATATCTGACCCACAAAACAAGTGGATACATTGTTTTTGCAAGCGATTACAGCAACCTATAGATAGATCCTAAATTTAAGTGGCTGTAAATCAAAACTGAGCGTTTATGTGAAGAAGCGAATCTAAAATGTACAGTTCAGTCAAAGGTTTGGACACACTCACCCATTCGTATGAATAGGTGAGTGTGTTAGTGTGTGCTATTGTTGTCACCTTTAAATGGAACCCTTTTGTGAGTCAACCTATTGAAGTAAATCTGATAAACAGAAGCAGTTCAGTCTCCCGGTCTAAAGTCAGCTTTGTGTTTAGCTCCATCACTCCATGTTAAAGTGGAAAAAGTCATTTCAACCAACGGCCAGTGTCATCATTTAATTGGAAGACTTTTTGGGAAATGCACATTCTAATATGAAAGGTTAAAAATAGAACAAAATAACTCTTTCAGCACCGCTGTTCACTTCCTAAAAATAAACCATCCATCCTCACTGGAAACTTATAACGAGGTCGTACTTAATGAGGTGGGAAAGGAGCCTCAGAGGTATTATTGAGAGTCACGGATCCCAACGTAGAACAACAAGGGCAAGACAATGAGTGAGACCTCACCCAACCCGGGGACTCATAGGACAACTTTGTTCTGGTCAGTTAGCAAAACGAGGTTATCCTTTTAATATTTCATGCCACCTGCAGCGAGTGCCTGCTTGCACTAATGTGAGGCGCATATAAACAGGCTGCTGGTCCCTTGCTGATCTTTTTCATGACCGTGGCTCATAAGTGCAGGCTTTATCTCCATATCGACTCGATATCTCAAATGGATAACTTGTGTTGCCTCTGATTTGTGTTGGAAGAGGAGTGAGGCGTGAAAGCTGCGGTAGAGGCAGGGACACCTCTCGCTAATGCTGTTTGAGTTGCCTGGAGGCCCTGAGGGGCCGCCTCACACTCTGTTCCCCACCTCACAGATGGACCACACTCCACCACTGTCTGCTTTCTGCTTCCCTGCTCTCTATCAGCTGTCAAATGCAATGTTATCACTAAGCTATACAACCAAAATAGCAATTATTCAACAGGAGCTCCACCACAAAAGCTGAAAGGAGCTTATTTGTGCCATAGTGAAAATGTAGTGTTGGGCATGTTTGGCTCATGCTGATGAAACAGGACTTTTTTCTCACAAAATGTAACCAATTAACAAAGGTTTTACATTATTACCCTTAGAACTTAAAAAACGAATCATATATCAGCTGATTCTGTCTTTCAGCCGCTGTGTTATTCATATTCAGCGGTCTAGTGAATATTTCAGTAGCAGGACAGTATATTGTGGTGATGACTGAAAAGAAACTAGCAGCCTGGTTCACTGTGAAGAAGGACTGAACTTCCCAGTGCAGCACGAAGGAGCACGAGATGTCGAGTTTTGGACTCACAGATGATACTTGATTTGTAGCCTTTTCACAGGATCTGTTGACAAAAAAAATTTATAGGAAGTCATTCGAGTCAAACTCAGTTTCCCAGACATGGATCAGGCCTGGTCTTAGATCATAAAGTGTTTTCAGCAGAGGTTTTCACTGAAATGATCTTTTAGTCTGACTTAAGGCTCAACCAATATCCAGGAAACCTGCTTTATAGGTTATAACGGGGGATTGACTTCCTCAAATATCAACAGTCATTAAGCTTCAGGGTTTAGTATCTATTGGACAAGTCAATTAGCTCATTACCTGCAGGGTACAAGTTGCTCCAAGTGAGGTGCCCTAAGAGATGCCTTGTTAAAAGTCTCCTTGGTTCACGTAACAAACTTAAAGTCCAGTTCAAACCCTACCGCTCCATGAAGAAGTCACACTTCGGGCTGTGAAGGGTCTCTTAATTAGGGGGCGTGGTCAAAACACCTTTCCAATCAGCATGCGAGTCAATTTAAGCTTCTGTCCCCGGATTCATCAGGATCAAGTGCCATCCATCCACTTCTGGTTGTGCATTTTAAGTGTTTTCACAATAAAATATTTTCAGCTATGCTCACACTCATCATCATTGCTGGTTAATACGAGCCTTTATATCACCAGCATGAACTGCAAGTTTAAATCAGGTTATTAAAGTACAGAGAACAGATAAGACAAAATTCTACTACAGGTCAATTTGTTACTTGTGTTTGCATTAATGTATTTTGAGAAGCATATTTTAATTGATCATATTTTTGCCTGAATATGCATTTGATAGTTGTTTGCAGTATGTAGCAAGCATTACTCCATAGGTTGTGATTGAAGCAATGCAAATACTCTGCTGGGGGTACACTTTGGGCAGGTTTCCAGTCCATCACGTCGACACTTATCATCACCATTTGACCCAACTTTGGACTGTGAGGAAAGCAGAAAATCCAAGCAGGTGCAGGGAGAACATGGGAACTCCACACAGAGAAGCCCTAGCCTTGGATGTCTGTATCATTGTCAAGCCTTTTTTCACACTTACAGTCTACTGAGGCCTCAATTTTGAAACAAACACAGGGAACTTGTATTAGGAGGCATGTGGCCCTGCACCTTCGAGGGGTGTGGATGCAGACTCAGTGTGTGAGAGGTTTACAGCCCGCCTACTTTCTTTGGATTCAGATTGGTAGCTAAATGTGGGTGAGAGTTGCTAAGGAAATGGATAGAGGCTCTCAAATGCTACATGCAACCTCACTGTGCAGCGTATCTCCATGTAGGTGCATTTTAATTTAGCTTCTTTGGCCTCCATCAATATATGATTTACAAAAAAATATATATATTAATTGATTGGCACCCTTTAGCATTATTTTTCAACATGCAAGTTTAACTTTGTGAATGGGTGAATTTGAACCCAAATTATAATCTTAACCTAGCTAAGTAGTTCTGGTGCTTGAAATGAACCAAGCAGCAGTGCAATAAAGAACATCCTGATGTGTAAGTTTATAAAATATTATATACAGTGCTCTGTGCTGCAGTGATGATAAAAAAAAAACTATTATTGAAATGATAAATTAGTGATTGTCCTCAGATCATATTTTTACCACGCGAAATGATTAATAGAGATGGAACGAAAACACCTTTTACAGTTGAGGGCTTTTAAAATTCCTGAACTGTGCGGTGCTCCTAGTTTATCTCGACAAGCTCCGCTCCCGGGAGAAGGTCTGCGGGAGCTCGTGATCCGTAACTGTAATTATTCACTTGACAAGGTCTTCCTTGTAGTACATTGTACATTAGGCTCATTTAAACATGTGACAAAACACGACACTGTATTTTTGACAAGTCTCACATATGTTAACAATGGCAATGTGTTGGTGCGACGCCGCATTAAAAAGACATCTTTACACGGAGAGACACGTTCTCATAATGCAAGCTGTTATATTCAAATAAACAGGAAGTGAAATGTGAATGCACAACAGCGTTAATCAGTTAGATTCATACTTGTCAGATGTGGGAGGAGGTGAAAGAGTTGATTTTATTTCTTTATTTAGCAGCTTATCACATTTTCATTACAGCGGCCTCTTACAACAGCTCAATCAATCACTCTGGATCATCTGTCGGTTCATCAGTCAGCACAGACAGAACGAGAAAAAGGGAACGGCGAGGAGAGGAAAGCTGCTGCGACCTCCTGATTTACGGCATTTACTCTGCCTTCTATCACTCTGCCGCTGGCTAACAAAATAAATAATAAAAACAAGTTTATTAAAGATACTTTCTGACAGCGGCAACTAGAACCCATCACTGATGGGTCAAACCGGCTTAAACAGGAAGTGAATTAAAAGTAAGCAAATATACGGGAATATGATGAAAATGGTTTTAACGAGTCATTCTTTGTCTTTATTTTATTTTACCTAGCATTCCTCCTGAAGGGCAGCTGTTTGTATCAGGCATGGCCGAGAGCAAAGTTTGGGTAAAGTTGTCCCTTTCTGCTCCAAGGAATCGAGGGACCGGCAGCTGGCAGGTGCAGCAGTTTATCACAAACCCAGAAATAATTGAAAGTGACAACTGGCAGCACCACAAATGATTTATTAGTCTTTTACTCAGCTCCTAACCATCCTCGGGGCTGGAATCAATTATTCACCAACTATGTGTCTTCAAATCATTAATTCTACTGTGTGGAGCCAAAAGCCGCCCCACTTCATGTACCTCCTCATGTAGCAGGCCCTGGACTTGTTCCATCAGGTTCTCCTCTGTCGGGCAGACATCTGCATCCAAGAGTCCAGCAGAGATACTGTGCGTCTGTCCCCAACGAGGTCACGACGGGTCGCCGGAAGTCCTTCAAGGAGCCCGGCAAAGATATTTAGAAATGTCTTCGATTTATTTCACTGTTGGAAGTGCCTAGAATTTATATTCGGATGATTTGAATGCATCGCTTGTGCAGCACAAATTAAAAGCTCAGAACCAGCAGATATCATCAAATACAGCCAAGTATTAATTTATCAGGCTAATATTGCTTTCATTCAAAATTGGATATCAGCCAGTCAGTGTTGTCCCCACCCATTCGGTGGCTACAGTGGTTACCTTTGTGAATTTAATTATGATTGTGAATTTTTTTTCTCTCTTTTTAAGCATTTAGATTTTTTTTTTTTTTTTTTTTTTAGCATCTATTGTTTCAAAGGCTTTTCCAACCTGCCGCTGAGAAGGAAAAATCACAGAGAAGCACTTGTAGCCGAGCAGTGTTTTGGCACAACAGCTGTCGGTTTGTGAGATGCTGAATACAATTATGAAAAAATGAAATATTTGGTCAAATATCAGTCTCAAGGAAAAAAGAAAAAAAAACCTTTAAGTGATATAAAAACAACAAGTTGAAATTGGAACACATGTTTGAATATTTCATCAAGGAGAAATGAAAAAAAAATTAAAATCAAATCAAACTGATGAAACGCTGAAGCTATAAATTAAAGCTGAATTATATGATTTATATATACACACATATCTTTTAACACTGTCAAGGTGATGGCTCAGAAATAAGAAGCCTGGTGTTATTCTATAGTTTGGTTTAATAAGGTTTGAGAGATGAGATTAAAAAAATTATATATATTTTAAAGGCAAACTGACTTTCTGAAGATGTCTTAAACCCGGAGTACACGGTGTACTTACTGAAAACCATATTTAGATGCACATTAACTCACATTTGGTGCAGATTACTGCGTCACAATTATGTGCAGCATACGAAGCTGACTTTATAATAAGTGCACAAATATTTATTGTATTGCATTACTGGATTATCCTTTACCTGTTCAATTTATAGCAGCTTAAACAGCATTTTTGCATGAAAAAGGTTATTTAATTATTTAATAATCATTAAATTATTGGATTATTTACTGATTTACTGCAAATACAAAGACACAGAAGCATGTATGTGTGTGTATTTTTACAGTTGAGCATTTAAAAAATATTTAACCATCCACTGACCGTGAGTCTAATCTTCCCTCTCACATTGTTCCCACTCAACCCAAACCTATTTTTTCTTCATCTTTTTGTGCTCCTGTTTATGGCTCATATTAAGGCTGATTTCCGGTTACCGTACAGTACATCATGCTGTGATAATTATTTTCCTTTTCCTTCATTTGATCTCATCTTATCAGTCATCCCCTTTTTCTTTTTAGCGCATCAAAATCGTGACACGAAGCAATAAAAGCGTTAAAAAGATTTTTTTTGTCTCTTTTTTTTCCCCATTCAAAAGAATTTAAGTTTTATGTATAATTAATCTGGTGTGGTTTTAAAGTTCAGCAAGCAGTATTTTATCTGTTATAACTCAAACCCTCTCATCTTTATGAATACAAAGCATATATAATGTGCTGCCTTCCTATTATTAATTATGGAAATAACACAACAAAAGCACATCTTAAATCCATTACTGTTGTAAGCTAGACTTGTCTCAATAAATCAGCGTCTACAATCAAAATTGAAATAATTTTTTATGCATAATGTATGTGCTTGTTGCCACAACATCTGTTCATTATGCAGAGTAATGCATTCTTGTAGTTTTTAAAAACTTCAGTCCTATAAAATAATCATAATGACTGCTTCATTACAGAGCACGGGAAGACAGAAGTACATTTTACAATACGTCTCATGATTTACAGTTTCATCTACTTTTTATTGTCAAGTCAATCACAAGTTTGAGGAAGACTTGTGGGAGAAGACTCATTAAGGCAGATGTTTGTGAAATCACACGTGCTCCTACAAAGCACATCAGGCTTGAATGTGAAGTGGGTGTGAGGGATGGTTGGACCCGGGTGCCACGAGTCCCCTGTCACTCA
Source organism: Cichlasoma orientale (assembly GCA_034780415.1). Classification (NCBI taxonomy): domain Eukaryota; kingdom Metazoa; phylum Chordata; class Actinopteri; order Cichliformes; family Cichlidae; genus Cichlasoma; species Cichlasoma orientale. The sequence continues at coordinate 3,680 of JAVDPK010002661.1, read as the reverse complement.
TAAAGAACCCAATGAGTAAGCGCTCATCGGTTTACCTGGGCTGCATTTATTAGGGTAAGTAAGGAAGTGTGTATTTCATTGTGTGCACATGTTCTTGCAGATAGGAAAAAAAAATGTAGCAATATTAAACATTCATTTGCCAGAAATGTGTGAAATAAATAGTTTTAATTGGCCACATGGGGGCGCTACAAATAGATTTAACATTTTCTCAATTTTTAAATGATATTTACTTCTTTAGATTCCCAATGCAGACAGCTGTCGTTAAGAGAAGGCCTTGATATTAAGACTCCACATTGATATACTGGAATATATAAATGTATAACCCACAATTATAATTTCAAACACAGTTAATGTCATGGTTAGGCTGTGTGGCAAGCAGGGTTGACTCAAAACAGCTTTAATGCTGGAATCATCTCAATCAAAACTCAAGCAAACTGAACTGAAAACAAAATAGCAAGCAGGGGAGATAAGGGGGGCGCTAAACTGGGGAACACACACAGCTCGGGGAACACAGACGACACCACAACAAAGAACTAAACAACACTGAGGCCTTAAATACACACACTAGGTAATCAGGGAAAAGAGAGACAGCTGGGGAAGACGAGGCACAGGTGAACAAAATGACTCTAATGGAAGGAAGGAAGTAAAACTGAACACAAAACACAGGGAACACAGGCCTGTCAAAATAAAACAGGAAGTGAATAAATAAGACACCAAAGCAGACTTGACAATACGAAGAACAGCATACACACTGAGGAAAACAGACACAAGAAACTCCACACAACAAGGGAGGAACACAAAGGGAAAAACAGGGATAACTGAACTCTAAAGCTAAGGGAACGGAAACCTAAAAACCACACACGAGGCAACAAGAGGAAGGGAAACTAAACACAGAAAAGGGCCAAGACACGGGGACAAAACAGACACGAGGAAGACAAGAACAAAGGGAAACCAGAATGAACTAGAAATAACTGACCAAAAACAGAATACAAAACCAACAGACTGAGAAGCTAAACTATAAGAAAAACTAAGAAACACAACCAGAAAATACAACAACAACAGAACCTCATGCAAAAAACACCAAACACTGGGCCAATGGCCCAGGACCATGACAGTTAATGATAGTTATAGGACACTGATAACTTATAACAAAGACTATTAAAGCCTCATATTGACTACACAGACACATTAAAAGTATTTTTATTAAGTGGATCTGAAGAAAGCCATTGCACTACCAAAGTACCAAATGCCGCAGTTCTGCAAATGACTCCAAAAGTGACTCAGTCCAGACTTTCATGCTATAATGTTCAAATTTACAGCAGAAATACATCATTTTTACAGCCTCGTACAAAAAAACAAGAAAGAAGAAGAAAAAAATTGTCTCTAGTCTCTACCCATGCAGTTCAATTCAGTTTCATTTCAGGTTTCGTTTTATAGCTCCAAATCACAACAACAGTTGCCTCAAGGTGCTGATTCTGGAGAAAACCCCAACAATCAAGCAACCCCCCATGAGCAAGCACTCTGCAGTGGTGGGAAGGAAAAACTCCCCTTTAACAGGAAGAAACCTCTGGCAGAACCGGGCTCATCTGTGTCATCTGAAGGCACAAGGCACTCCACCCTTTTCCGGCTGAGGACCACGGCCTCAGACTTAGAGGTGCTAGTTCTCATGCCGGCTGCTTCACACTCAGCTGTGAACCGTTCCACTGCGAGCTGGAGGCCACCACCTGATGAAACCAACAGGACCGCATCATCCGCAAAGAGCAGAAATGAGATTCTGAGGCCACCAAGGTGGAAGCCTTCCACCACTTAGCTATGCCTAGAAATTCTGTCCATAAAAATTATGAACAGAATTGGTGACAAAGGGCAGCCCTGATGAAGTCCAACACCCACAGGAAACGAGTCCGACTTATTGCTGGCTACACGGCCCAAGCTCTTACTGTGGTTGTACAGGAACTGAATGGCCCACAACAACGGGCCACCCCATACTCCCGCAGCATCCCACAGGATAACCTGAGGGACGCGATCGAATGCCTTCTCCAAGTCCAGAAAACACACGCGCACTTGATTATCCACAAGAGGATAAAGAGCTGGTCCAATCTGAGGTTTGACTAACGGACGAACCCTCCCTTCCAGCACCCTGGCATAGGCCTTACCGGGGAGGCTGAGGAGTGTGATCCCCCATTAATTGGAGCACACCCTCTGGTCTCCCTTCTTAAAGATGGGGACCACCACCCCACTCTGCCAATTCAGTGGCACCGCTAAAAAAAAAGGTTAAAATGGTTAACATTTTATTTTTTGAAGAAATTCATAAAGTCAAATTAAAGATAAAGGAATACTTGGCATTAATATAGAGCAGCAAACAATTTTTCCACGCCAAACAAAAATCTTCTAAATGTGTGCAATGCCATTTCCTCTCCAGCGTATGAGTTATCTGCTTTAATGTGCATGTTTGTGAATTATACCATTGAATTCAATTCAATTCAATTTTATTAATATAGCACCAAATCACAACAGTTACCTCACGGCGCTTTATATTGTAAGATAAAGACCAACAACCCAACAATCAAAATGACCCCTGATAAGCAAGCATTTGGTGACAGAGGGGAAAAAAACTCCCTTTTAACAGGAAGAATTCCCCGGCAGAACCAGGATCAGGGAGGGGCAGTCATCTGCTGGTGAGGAAGAGAGCCAGAGATTCATAATAATTAATGATTAAATGCAGAGTGGAGGTATAAACAGAGTAAAAGAAACACTCAGTGCATCATGGGAACCCCCTAGCAGCCTAGGCCTATAGCAGCATAACTAAGGGAGGGTTCAGGTCACCAAATGGTCACCTGATCCAGCCCTAACTATAAGCTTGATCAAAAAGGAAAGTTTTAAGCCTAATCTTAAAAATAGAGAGGGCGTCTGTCTCCTGAAGCCAAACTGGGAGCTGGTTCCACAGAAGAGGGGCCTGAAAGCTGAAGGCTCTGCCTCCCATTCTACTCTGATGTGTTGGTTTCTTTTACGTACACAGCGAGGATGCAACACTATTAACGAGGTAACTGACTTCTGCATTGTGTTTGTAGATGGCTTTGAAAACGATAACAAAGAAGGAAGCACTTCTTTAAATTTTCTGCCAGAAAGACATCTAGTGTGCTGAAATTGTTTTTCCAGCACTGTGTAGTCTGTTATTGTAAAAATTAAACGTTATCATGAAACGATCAGACAAAAAACTGGAAAAACAGTTAAACATTCAGTTTCTATGTCATATGTCAGTGTGATTAAAGTGGTGAGTGGGCTCATTTACATCTTGAGAAAAGCCAATTGAGTCTAATAATAAATTAAATGCAGAGTTGAGGCTGTTATTATCAACATCTACATGGATGTTAAAACCACCCACTATAATTATTTTATCTGAGCTGAGCACTAAATCAGATAAAAAGCCTGAGAAATCAGATGGACGCTCTGAGTAAGGACCGGGCGGACGATAGATATCAAAATAAAACAGTTTTTTGTGTTTTCCAGTTTCCACTCGCACGGCAAAGAGTCATGAATTCAAACGCTGTCTGGGTCTTTGGCTTATTACTAAGCGTAAACTCCTCCTCCTCAGCCTGTGCTTCGAGGATTCAGTTAGTGTGACTCAGTGTGATTAATTTAAACTAACATATTCATCCTGCTGTAACCAGGTAAGGCAGAAT
>JAVDPK010002660.1:54612-68840 GCA_034780415.1 Cichlasoma orientale | reverse complement strand
AAGCCTTCAGCTGATCCAAAATGCTGCAGCTAGAGTACTGATGGGGACTAGAAAGAGAGAGCATATTTCTCCCATATCAGCTTCTCTTCATTGGCTCCCTGTTAAATCTAGAATAGAATTTAAAACCCTTCTTTTCGGGCACCTGGGTGGCTCAGGGGTGGAACAGGCGACCACATTCATATGCCGCTTTGCGGTGCGGGCGGCGCGAGTTCAAGTCCCAGCTTGTCGCCAATTTGCCCCATGTCTTCCCCGTATCTCTTCCCCATTTCCTGTCCCCTCTACACTGCCTATAAAAGCGGCTGTGGCTAAAAATGCAAAAAAATATAGATAAAACCCTTCTTTTCACATACATCTTGAATAATCAGGTCCCATCTTATCTTAAAGACGTCATAGTACCGTATCACCCCAATACAGCACTTCGCTCTCAGACTGATGGCTTACTTGTGGTTACTAGGATACTTAAGAGTAGAATGGGAGGCAGAGCCTTCAGCTTTCAGGCCCCTCTTCTGTGGGACCAGCTCCCAGCTTGGATTCGGGAGACAGACACCCTCTCTGTTTTTAAGATTAGGCTTAAAACTTTCTGTTTTGATCAAGCTTATAGTTAGAACTGGACCAGGTGACCCTGAAACTTCCCTTAATTATGTTGCAATAGGCCTAGGCTGCAGTAGGGTTCCCATGATTATCCCATGATAATCATTAGTTATTAATCTCTGGCTCTCTTCCATATGAGCATCTGAGCTGTTAAAAGCATTTGGTTGTATTATGATTACTGATAGATTCTGATATCTATGCTACTATTAATAATTAGAAGTAGGAGTATGGATGATGATTCAGGAAGATGGGATAACATGAGTTAGAAACAGGAACAGATCACCTTGGAGACGATAATAGTGGTGCTGAGAAAAAGGTCACTTCTCCCAGTTAGATGTGTTACAGTATGTCTATTTGGAATTTGTTTATTTTATAAACAGATAATGATTTTACAATTAAAATGCCAAGTCTTATCCACCAGTGATACAATATATATAATTCCATACAGTCAGATATTGTTTTCTCTTCAGTACATCTTTGAGATTTATACTTTATTAGTATACTGTATAAGCATTAGCATTTGATTCATTTACTTACCCCACTACAATTGGCACTTTATATTTTACGTACAAAACAAATTAACTTTGAAGAGAAGTTGCATTGCACTACAAGGACATTCTCTTGCAGTAAAGCATCTTTACATCTTGGTTATACTGATTTTTCTTAAGTAAGGTATGCAAGTACTTTAAGCTGCAAAATTTTTTTTCTCAAAGTTCAAATGAATGTAACTGTCTTAGCATATTTCACTTTACAATAAATGCTGTGCACACATATCAAAATATTGAGAATAATATAAATAATCATACTGGTTACATACATTTGAGTATTTACCAGATTTGTTTACTTTCCTTTAGCAACAGTTGCACACTCTTTGAATTCTTTGTTTTTCTTATTCACTTATGAGTCCTGTGTGGGTTTCTCACTCGGTTGCCAGGGCATTATTTTACAGTATCAAAAATATTGGTTCTGTAGGGCTCCTATATTAGACTAAGACAAGATTTACTGGCAGTAGAAAGTGATGGCGTTCTGCTGGTTCCCTCGTATCAGCACTACAGGGCAGTAGAGGCCAGAGGTCAGAGTATTCAGCCAGGCCATGTACAGCGCACTGGGGCAGTCGCTGCGTGGGACAGGAAGGCTCCTGGAGAAAGAAAAAAAAATCATTTACATAAACATGAACATAACAAACTAGTAAGACAATACAAACCCTCTCTTGTATGTAAGCTGTATGAGGGTATAACATGTTTTGCAGCAACTACTGTAACTTAACCTCTCCCATTTGCATTCTTTTGCATGAATAACACTCTTTTGGAATTATGGCCTGGTTCATAGTATTAGGCAAACAGCTGTGTGTACAAAGATCTTTGGGCCTTCAGGTGGCACTGTTTTAAAAACAGACATGATTCTGTCATGGAAATCATTACATGGACTCAGGAACACTTCCAGAAATCTTTGTAAACATAGTTCACCGTGCCATTAACAAATGCAGGTTAAACTCTTTTTACATCACTTAGAAGATTATGATGACTTCTATCATGAATTAAATCATTTAGTTATTAAAATATTTTCCCCTGATGTATCTTATCATATTACAGGAGCAGAACTGTGCTGTCCAGGGCAACAGCTCCTGGTAGGGTCTCCCATGGATAGAATATTATTTACCTAATTTTATAATCATTGTTGCTATAGATACCACCAGCACAGATGGCCAATGTGTTTCTACTAATGTTTGTATATAAAAACATTTTTGTACATGCTATATTTTAATGTAATTGAATAATATCAACACATTAATTAATCAGGAATAAAAAAATGGATATGTGCCAATTTAATATTTTAAGATATTTTACGTTTTTAGCTCAAATGGTCTGGCCAGCTTTTATCAGCAGTAAATGCATCCTTTAAGTTCACTTTTTTCCTCAGCTGTCAATATGCTGGGCATCTATTTACTCTGGATAACATTTTATGAAAGGAGTCCAATAGTTAGTGAAGCTCATCTCTGTCTGATGACAGAGACAGTGAGCTGAGGTATTGAGGGCCGCACATCTCATCTCCTGACAATATCTGTAATAAATAAACATGTTTATGTACATTTTCTGATGTGAGGCTTGAGGTGACGAGGAAGAGGATGAGGTGGAGATGAGCGAGGAGAGAGAACAGTGGTGGAAGAGGCAGATCAAGAAGAGGATGAGGAGAAAGACATAATGAGAAAGAGATGATGAAAATATAAATGTACAAATTATAAATGGTCATATGTAGTTTAAAAAAGTTATTTGTCATCTTTAAATTAAAACTAACATAAATGACAATTTAAAGCAGTTTTTTAAGCTACATTTAGGTGTTTAGAGTGTTCATCAGAGTTCCCCTTTCTTTCAGAATTCTCAGGAATCTGGAAGATTCTAATAGAATTCTAAAGAGCGTTAACAAGGTTTTACACTACATTACATATGTTATCTAAACCATTAGATGAACTAAGCTAAGCATGAGTGTGATGAAGGTGGGTTAATATAAAACTGCCTCAATTCTGAGACAAAAAATAAATGAGAACAAAGGTAACATAAACAACTTCAAATCAAGGACTGTTTCAACAGTTTTGCACCAAAATAAAGGAAAGATTCTCCAAAATACCCAAAAATGATCTGAACTGTTGCTATAAACAGTGCACTTACACAAGCACAAGGGCAGTTTGATGTGAATTCTTCCGGATGATTTCATTCAGCCTCACTTTTCTCTCAGACTGTAAAACAAGGAATTAGAAAAAAAAATGACTTAAAGTTACATAAAGCAGGGTCATGTTTTACAATGCAGGAAACACGCACCTTAACTTTGAAGGCCTCGAACTCTTTGTCAGATATTTTCCATGGTTCTCTTTGTCTTAACTCCTGAACTGACATCCCTTCCTGCTGTTCATGATAGAGTCTGAAAGGGGCGATGCTGTCCACAAATTTACTCATGCTGCAAAGCAACACAGCAAGACACAAGTCAGTTTAAGGAAGAAAAAATCTGATATTATATTTAAAAAGAGAAGCTAGTCTAATTAAATGAAGATTTAAAGTTCTAATGATCTTAATTATGTGTAAATTATGTTTGTGTAAACACTAAACGAGAATGGCACTTATAATGGGACAGATTTAGGTGATATTCTAAGCTTCTTGTTTGTTCTCAACACCAACAACAGGTTAAAAGCTTCCCGAGGGCTTTACATCATCATCTCATCAACTGTGTACATAAACAAGACTAAACTAAAAGAAAAGAAAACATTTTTTCTTCTATTGTATATTGTGACTTGTAACACACACACACACACACACACACACACAGTTACATACTTCTTGGGTTGAGGGGATGTCTCAGTGTTTGTCATGACAATAACATCAAATTTGAGACGGAACCTCTTCAGCAGAATGCTCATGCTGAAAGAAACAACAAACTTTTCAGCAAGTTGGTTTCCGAAAATCATCCAACACACTGTTGTGTTGTGTGTAACTCTGAAAGAGAAAAATGTCTGAAATTTTCACCATTAACCCACTCAGTGTGGACAGAAATGCTCTTTCAATAAATATATACAATTTTTTAAATTTTACTACTCACTATAAAATATATAATATTGTATACCTAACATAGTGTAATGAGATTAGGATTAACTGTGAAGTCATCATCAATAGTTAGATGTGGAGGATTTTGTGTGTGTGGCATACTGGGCCTCACCCTTATTGTGTGCAGTGCTACAGATTTTGTACATTCTGGATTTTGCGGCGATATGCTCATTTGATCAGACAAAATCAATTTTATCATTAGTTTATATTAAGAATGCAGATTAAATAATAAAACTTTTGATTTCATTTAAAATTCATGAATGCATGATGGATTTGAAAAACACAAACATTGCTACTGAAAAAAAAAACAATAGTTAGGGTAAAACAGAGTAAACCTACTCTTCACGGCGTTCCTCCATGTTTTGTTCATCTCCGATGATAAAAACTCTGATCTTACAGGTGCGCCAGCGTTTTCTCCTGGCCAGCAGGTAAGGCACCAGTAAAGTCAGTCCTGAAAATACAAAAACACAGCAACTAAGAAATACAGGCTAACACAGATGTTGTTTTCTTCAGGATGGAATGGCTGAGGACAGTTTTCTGACCAACAGACACTTCTAAAAGTCCATCCATCCATCCATGGGAACACCAAGGTGTTCCCAGACACATAATACTGTATGTCCAGGATGTCCTGGGCCTGCCATGGGGTCTCCTAACTCTTGGAAGCATCCAGGAGACATCCTAGCCAGAAGCTCCAAATACCTCCGTCTGGACATCTGACCAAATGTCTAGTCCACATTCTTTAATATAAATTTAATGTTACACACTTATCAATAAGTTGCCATAAATCTAGTGTACTCTGTTTATTTCATGAGATCTGACCTCGTGTTTAGGCTCACCTCCGTCATCAGCTATCCAGTAGATATCAATGGTCTTCTTTCCCTGGGAATTCTGGAAAACTGTGTTGATCTCCTCACTTTTATCAGCGATGTTAGCACCTGCAAACACAAGAGTAAGAGTGATGTGTGATGGTAATGATTACTGTGTATAAGTACTTAAGAAACAATAGCTCAATCGGAAGTGCATCAATAGTCAAACAATGCCATGCAGCATCTCAGTGCAATGTTGGGTCTAATCTAGTGTTTAGATAGCAAAATGTTTCCCACTTCCAAAAGCAGTAACTTTAAATGGAAACAGTATAAGAGAGGTGGTGCTTTAGTTGGCTATTGCTGAATCTTTGTTTTGCACAATTTTTTACACTTTCATATATTTCTGAATACCTTTGATATGTTAAAAATATATATATTAGTTTACACTACACTACCAACAAAGAATCCGTACTGTACAGCAGCAATTCCCAAAGTCAAAAGTGCTGCGGCCCACTTAAAAACTTGAAAATCCCATGGGGCCCACCCAATCTTAAATCTTTACTCTAATCAAAATACAAGAGAAAATGAAGTATTTAGGTCAGAGTAATGAGTAATATCACAAACTAACCACCTCCTATTACCAGTTTGAATTCACTTTTTATATAAATAAATAAATTTATATAAATATGTAAGTATGCATACAGTACTTGTGAGTAATTTCAAACTGAATTTCTATTATTACTGCGGGCCCCTGCGGTACCTCTGCGACCCACCAATTCAATTCAAATAGTGGCAAATCACAACAAATAGTTGCCTCAAGACGCCACCAGGGGGCGGCAGCCCACACTTTGGGAATCACTGCTGTACAGAATCTCAGTATAAGCTTGTTATTTATCTCCAGTGACGCTGTATGTTTACATGGGGAGTGTGGAAATCTCATAATGATTTTTGATTGGGAACAAACTGATGACCGGACATCCTCCCTCAGGATTTTCTGGTAGTAAGCAGAATTCATGGCTCTCACTAATGTACAGTTTTGTATATTTTGTGTATTTTTTTATGTATATTTAATTTTTTTTAGTGTGCTTTATGTACAGTAATGTACAGTTCTGTGTGGAAACCTATTTATTTCTAATTCCCTATATTTTTATTTTTTAATTTTTTAATTTTATTTTTAGCGCAAAGAAACGTGGAGCATGCACAATTTCGTCGTACCATGTACAATGACAATAAAAGGCTATTCTATTCTATTCTATTCTATTTTCTCATTACTCTTTTAGATAGTGCCAGTTAGGTTTGGATAGCTTTTTCCCCTTACCAAATGAAAAAAACATTTTAAAACATCATTTTGTATTAACTTGTGTTATCTTTGTCTCCTATTAAAATGTGTTTGATGATCTTAAACATGTAACTGTGACAAAAATGTCAAAAAGAAAAGAAAAAGAAAGAAAAAAAAGAAAAAACAAAATTAGGAAGGTGGCTAATACTTTTTGTGGGACAGAGGGAATGTGTATAGTATTATTTAGAGAGGGAAGAACAGTACACTTAATTGCAGCTGTTTTTTTTCAAATGACTGATATTTCAGCTATAACTTTTTTTTTTTTTGGAGTCAGTTTTGGAATGAGAGACTAGAAACCTTTAGGTACAAAACTAAACTGTCCTTTTCTCTTCTAATGTGTTTATAAGCGCTGCTTGTGCTTACCTGATTCTTCCTCAGGAGACTGATGGTCATCACTTTCAACAGATTCATCAGGTTCAAAGCCCTCGTTTACTAAAAAATAATAATAATAAACATGTTCTTAATGAGTGTTCACTGACTGCTCTTTGGTTTCTTATTGATGTGCTGTGTTATAGGAAAACAAATAGAGAAAATGAATGTATCAAACCTGCAACTTCAAACTGGTCGGACATATCCAGCCCATCCATCATCCTCAAGATACACAAACTGAAGTTGGAGTCAAATGTGTCGCTGAAGAACAGTAAGAGAGGATGCAGTGAAAGCTTTTCTGCTGAGTAACACATATTTTGGTATTTCAGCTGTAACTATGAATAAATGCTAGAAATATCCAATCACTAATGACCAGCTTACTATATAGTGTGGATGTAATCTTCAATACTTTCAGGAGAACTCTCCTTCCAGTTTGTCTTGAAGCCAAGGACCAGAGTGTTGGGCTTCAGCTTGCCAAGACCCGACGCCTTGGAGGAGAAAAGATATTTTGGGGACAAAAAAACAATATAAAACCACTCTTTAGGTACATACAGTCTGAAAGGTTAATTGTGTTGTACAGAAACTTGAAGTTTGAACATAATGATATGCAATGATAACTGAGGAAACTATACAGCATCACCTAAAACTATAAGGATGACACAGTCTTTATCCACCCCTCATTTCTCACTCATTTTTCTAGGAAAATAGTAAATAAGTGCAGCGATTTATTTAAAACATGTCCGAACATACATGGAAACGTAATATACAAGGCAAAAACTGTCAATATTTATTATGACCACCTTTAATCTTAAACACAGCCTGAACTCGCTCAGGCAGCTTTCTTTAAGTAGTCTTGAGGAACAGTTCTCCAGGCTTCTTGAAGGGCATTCAAAGCTCTTCTTTGGATTTTGGCTGCCTTCTGTTCAGTTCTCTGAGAAGATGATCGGACACTGGTTCAATAATGTTCCGATCTATGACTGATAGTGTTCCAGTTGCGTCTTTTTCTATCCAGCTATGCTTTTACTACACTGGCAGTTTGTTTGGAATCACTCCCATGCTGAAAAATGATGCTGTAGCCAATCAGAGGCTTTCCAGATGGTGGATAAAAATCTGATAGCACTTTTCTGTGTTTATGTTTCGATCAGTTTTTACAAGAACACCGCTGGCTGGAATGCAGCCCCAAACCACAACAGAGCCTCCACTGTGTTTTACAGGTGGCTGCAGACACTGACTGTTGCACTTCTCTCCTGCCCTCCTCATACAATTGGTTCTTTGCTAAGTTGTCTTATATTTAGAACAAACACTGGTTAATTCCTTGAGTTAGATGTGCCTTTTTATACATAAAGATCAACAAAAAAAAAAACTCTGAAACTGGTCTGGTACAAGGACTGGACATGAAAAATGAGTGACAGAGAAGCCAATCTCTTTGAAATCTTCAAAGCCTGGAGAAATATCGCTCATGACCATTTATAAAAATTGCAAGAAAGTCTGGCTCCTTGGAAGAAAGATATAAAGACATGAGGGATGGCTCCATTCTTATGAAATGTATTGTGCATAATTTGTGAGTCAGAAGCCAGATTTTGTGCAAGTTAATTTACAGTTTCTTCCGGCTAGTGAGCACTCATTAATTATGTAATAGCAGCTGTACCTGTAGCAAGAAATGAGTTCCATCTCTGAGGGTGTCAGCAGTAAACTGCGTATAAAACGAGCGCACCTTCCTCTTGTTTAGCCATTTTACCATTTGATCTGTAACATCATGAAGCTGGGTCCGCCTGTTTGGGTCCTGGAGAAGTCAGGAATTCAAAATTGTCTTTGTAAAAACACAGTGTTGAATACACGCTACATGACCAATAAAACACATCTGACAAAAAGCCAGCCTAAGATATTTTTTTTAGGATTGATACAGAGATATAAATCAAATACATACATCTTATTTTCCTTTTAAAGAAACATGTTGGCTGGACGACTCACCATTAAAATGTCTCCACAGATCATGAGGCTTGCATTTTTAGTGAAGGCGGCAACAAAGTCCACCAGTGCAGGTCGCTGGTTTGGGGGTCCAGTCAGTACAAGACATTGTGGTCTTAAAAAAGGACATAAGAGAACAGTGATGAGGCTACTATTTAAATAAGTTCCCTCATGGTCCGTATACAAATGAATTTGCTGTTGTGAAGTTGTGTAATGAAAAATGAGCGGTTTGGAGACAAAGTTAAAGATGTAAAGCTAAGATGACCTGGACATGTACAGCGGAGGAACAGTGGATATTTTGGAGAAAGGGCAGTGAATATGGAGCTGCCAGTCAGGAGGGAAAGAGGAAGACCACAGAAAAAAAATCATGGATGCAATGAAGGAGGACATGAAGTATGCTGATGTGACAGAGGAGGATGTTGGGGATAGGGGGAGATGGAGGCAGATGAACCACTGTAGCGAACCCTGAAGGGTGCAGCCGAAATAAGAAAAAGGAGAACAAGAACAAGACTGTCCTACTCATACTGATGCAAATGTATGGTGACGCGTTTGAATTCATTCCTAAAAAGCTGATGGTGCCTAAACAATGCGTAAACTTTGCCCTTCTCAGTGTCACTTTTGACAAAGATGTGCGATACATTCCAGCTTGTTCCATTGTCCAACTTGAAGGGTGAAAATTGTGACACAATGAAAAAAGTGTGACACAAGTTGGAAACAGAACCTGCGACTTCTAAAATGTCAATGCAGCACTGTTTCTTATACATAAGGCATAAGACCGGTTCAAATGAATTCCAGTTAAAAAGTAATTAAACAAATACTCTTAGAAAGGGGTTTGTGTGCTACCAGTAGACGCTGGCATGCAATTCAAATAAATGCATGATGAGATAATGATGTACAGCTCCCTTACCTATAATTCTTGACGTGATCCTCCACACCAGAAAGGGAGATGGAGGCTGACAAAGCCATGTTGTATGAACTTGCCTGGACTGAAGAACCCCAGTTGCTCTCTGTTGTTTTAATTTAAAAAAAGTACACAGGTGCAGTATAAAAGAGGGGGCCAAATACAATCTTGACTTATTTCCTTTTTGATCTTAAGATACTTCTATACAAAGGATCATTTAATTCCAATATAGCCGTTGTTATCGGGTTTTTTTTTCTTTTGTTGTTTTGTTTTGTTTTGTTTTGTTTTTGGGGGGGGGGGGGACTCACTTGGTTTCTTGTAGATAATGTATCCGAACAGGAAGAAGATGATACCCATTGTGACTAGAGCAGCCCACCAGGTAAAAAAGAACATCAGAAACACAGCTGACACTGTTCCATACAGAGCTGTCCATTTGTTATAGTAACGAAATGCTGGCCTCCAACCTACAGCAATAAGAGAAGGATCATTATAAGAGGGTATAATACAGAAGGTCTGATCTTACATGGCCAGAACTCTGCCCAACATATGGCATCTAATGAGCTTTTAAATATTTGCTCAATCCTGTTGTCCTCCCTAAAGCATAAGCATTGACCTCAAATGACGTCACCTGCAGTCGTGTGTGAGCCCATTTAGGCTTGAAGTGGTATGAAAAGGAATGGGATTTCTTGACATTACTTTGATGATGTCAAAACATTTTTTTTTACTGCTTGTTATGTGTCTCCTGTGTTAGACGTAGCTCTTGCCCATGTAACATACTTCGTCCCTTGTCTTGTAAATAGGCAGGAACTAGGCTAGTTTCTATCAACCGTGACTACAATGTTTCTATAATTAGACCTAAGAAATAACCAAACTGAAAACGATGGTAGAATATAGTTTGAAAGACTTGTGTCTAGTCGTATGTGGCTGAGTACTCACCAGGGGCGTTGGTGACTGTTGCGTGAAAGCAGCTGAAGTTTATAAGACCGTAGGAACACAGGAAGAAGTTGGAGATCAGAGGTGCAATGGCGTTCAGGTTAGCTGTAATGATACAGAAGAGAAAAACCCAACATCTTACAAAGAGCCAGATAGGTTACTTACAAATTATGCAGAGTAAACGGACACTTTTGTTAAGAGATTAGTACCGAAAAATGTGAAAGAATATTTCAAATAACAATATTGTGATAGTGTTGGATCACACCCACCAATTAGAATGATGCACACAGCAATGATGTAGCAGAGTATGTAGGCCCGGTATGGCTCATTATTTTTCCCATAACCCTTTCCAAAGAATCCAATGTAGGGGTATATTTTGTCGTTGCACAGACGCTGCCAGATGAGACAAAAGGTAAACGCGTGTTTAGATTTCACTGCTATGTTGCTACTATAAACAGCTCTATGGTTTTGTTGTTTACTTTGATTAGGGTGTAGCAATTTGTGCCAGAAAGCTGTCATTTGTAACTTTCTTGCATAACAGTCCAATGCTGAAGTGGCTTAAATTTGATTTTAATTTAAGTGTCCACTAGTCTGTGGGGAAATGTCCCATGGCTCCCTTGCTCTGTGACCTCAAGAAATAGTTTAATGATTATAAAAAAATTATGGTCCTCATCAGTGCCAGAGAGACAATAATGCAAAGGTATGAAATGACTACTGTATATCCATCTTTTATATACAGCCTCTGCTAGAAATGGAAGCGCTGTGGACATTGCTGTCAGTTGTTTGCTTGTTTGTTTGTTTTTCCAAACTGCCAATATCATGAAAGCTATATAAATTGCAAATATAAATATCATTAGATTCTGTACTTGCACTGGCCTTCAAAAAGTGCTGATAATTTGCTGCAAATAATCAAGTTAAAAGAGGCAATTTCAGCAGCATTTACTTTAACTGGTGAATGCTGTCTGAAAATACAATTAGAAAATGATAAAAAATGTGGTTGTGTGAATCACATTGCACTACACTGGCTTTCTTATTTAAGTACCTGATTTAAACTTGTCATGAAATGATAGCATGAAAGCACTACTGAGACAGTCAGAGTAGCTGTAACGTATCTGCTGGTTCTCACCTGAAAAATTTTAGGGGCAGAAACAATAAATCCAAGAGCAGATGACAAGGTGGCCGCAAAGACACCGGCAAGCATCACGTAGTAGGAACCAGAAAGTTGACCCATTACCTGGTTAGAATGTTTAGAATGAAATTGTGACATATTGGAATAATGTATTCAAATCAACATATGTGAAATAATTACAACAAAACAAAACAAGCAAGCAATCAAAAAACCATTATTAAAGGAAAACTGGCACACACTGCAATGAAAACGTTTATAAAAATCTTTTTACATCTTAATTAACCTGTACCTGTAAAGAGTTGGCCAGACCTTGTGTACAAGTATTTGATTGGCTGCACCTTGTGAAGTTCCAGCCCAGATTACATGCCAGGCCTATACAGCCACTGGTGGAGTTTCCAATTATAATGTCGCTCATGTTTCCAGAGGCATCCCGCACTACACATGCTCCTGCAGGCAACATTATTTTCAGGTTATAGATAAAAACAGTTTCAGACACACAGCCCACTCCTTTCACATTTGCATGCACTATACTGTTGTTTTGAAAAATTACCATGTCTTCAGCATTTATGTTACAACATCTGAATGAGCCTTTACTGTTTAGATAGCAGCCTTGTCATATGCAAATCAACAAAGAAAAAAAATGTCAAAATGAGTAATTACCAGCAGTGAGAGTAAGCACTACATAGCTGAAAGTAGTCCAAAAAATGGCCCAAAGGGTACCTTTGGGGATAGCAGTATTGGGGTCCTGCAGCAGAATTAACAGGTTTAAAGTCAGCATTCACATAGTTCTTGTTAGTAAGAAGTATTTCTCTTTTCTATCCGTGTCATACTTTGAGGTCTCCACAGATGTTGACTCCAGACATGATGCCAGTACAGGCTGGGAAGAAAATGGCCATCAGCCTGGGAAAATTGCCATCAGGTCCTCTCCAGTCTGGTGTCAGGTTTTCTATGAAGATGTCACCTGTAGAAAATGCCAGATATTAGTTTAAATACTATTAATAAGCTTTGAATTCTGAAAAAAGTATAAATAGACATATAAAACACACAAAATCAGACAATTGTTCTCATCAACAAAAATGTATTAACTTTTTCTTGTCAAATATTTATTAAAATCTATTTTCTTCTTCCAGCTATTAATGCCAGTCATTCACCTTTGACAATCCTATAATCTGATTAACATCACAATGGCAGTGCAAAATAACTGAAATGTGCAAATGAAGATAAAATGCATCGACCCAATTCAAAAAAGCATTGACATGTTCAAAAAAGGGAGACAGTATGTAATAGTTTTTACATTTATAACAAGTACTGATAAAAAAAAGTATTTCAAAAGAATATTTTTTTCAATGTTGTGTTTGGAACAATAGATAAAAGTCTAAACATACTGTGATAGCCAAAGATGCCCTGAGATTTTTTCTGCTCACTGGGAGGTATAGCTGTTCCCACAATGTAGTTGACTAAGGAAGCCCCGAGAACTACGGCGAAAAATATCTGGGTCTGAGAGAGAGAGAGAGAGAGAGAGAGAGATAACGTAAAGAAGGTAAAAATGAAAACAGATATGATGAAGAGTAAAGGTTAGTAAGAGACAAGGAGATCTGAGCGCTGATGCCAGCAAATAAAGTGAAATGTGTCCAGATGAGCTCACCTTGGACTCCCAGTCCATTCCAGCCAGTGCAATGCACAAAAGAACTGTCACTGTGCACACACCCACAACACGGATATTATTAGCTGAACTGTCCAGTGAGGTACCCATGCTCTATATAATTCAACAAAGTTATTGACAAACATACAAAATTAAACAGGGAATACAATGATATCACTTATTAGAATGCAATTTACATGATATGAACATCTAGTGTACTTAAAAAAAATCAAGTATTGGATTACCATCATTAGAGTGCTGACCACCTCCGAAAAGCCAACAGTATGGAGTCCAACATTCAGAGCATTGGCAAAGGAAAAGATCAAACCTATTGATGCTCCAAGTTCAGCACCCAGACTGCGGGAGATCATGAAATATGCTCCACCTGAATATTTGAATATTACACAGAAGCAAGTCTGTTAAATGTAATATATAAAATATTGCGCTGTTATTTAGTTGGCCTGTATTTAGCCTTGATCACAGCATGCGTTCACTGTGGCATCATTTGGATAAGCTTATGTCACATCATTTATTTTGGTCCACAATTGCATTAATTTTTCACCAAGATCTTGTTTTGATGATGAGAGAGTTGAACTGCTGCAAGTGTTCTCCAGTAGTTCCCAAAGATTCTTAATGGGGTTACAGTATATTCGGGGAGTCAGCTGACTTAATTTTATGGACACATAATGTTGCTGAATATGACAGAATGACCATCTGAAGCAACCTTAGATCATGTTAAATGATAAATTGAATGTTTATTTTTAGTTAAATATTTTGAAAATCATCAGTGCTTAAGATCGGCAATTATACAACATTATAGTTATTATACAACACTGATTTTTTTTTTTTCAGTTTTTGGCTGATATAAAATGCACCTGTAACGAAAGAATCAGTCCAACAGACATGTTTGTAAAATTTCAATTAATTTCTGCATCTATCTATCTATCTATCTATCTA
>JAVDPK010002660.1:26261-45283 GCA_034780415.1 Cichlasoma orientale | reverse complement strand
ATATATACACATATATATGTATACTCTATATATATATATATATATACTGTTATATATATATATATAACAGTATATATATGTATATATTCTGGATTTTAGTGTAGTTTTCTTGGGGCTTTATATTTTCAATGTACAGCACTTTGGTCAACTTTGTTATAAATGTGCTATATAAGTACATTTGACCTTGACTTTGACATTACAGTGTATGACATGGAACAAAATGCAAGAGCATAACATGTGCAGTAGGCTTTGTAAAATATTCCTCAAGATAAAGGTCTCTGCACAAACCTGCATAAAGAAGATAAATTGATAAATTTCACTTAATATCTTTCAAACTTTCACACATTCAGACCTCTGAGAATGTGGAAAAAAATTAAAGAGAGCCTCAAAGTCCTTCAGTCCAAGCTATGACTTTATGAAAAACACACACACACACACACACACACACTGGTGGATTCATGACTGGGCACTTATTTTGTGTCCATAAAGTTTATATTTAATCTGCTTGCCTAACACATCAATAACAGTATCCATTTGTTTTTAAAGGGGCAGGAGGTCAGGGCTCCCTGATGGATTTATTGTCAAGCAGCCCAGAGTCTTCACAAGAATTTCGAGTTCTTGTTCATGAGCGAGGGGAGACGATATGTGAGATTGACAGACGGATTGGGGCTGCGGCTGCAGTGATGTGGATGCTGCACCGGTCCATCGTGGTAAAGAGAGAGCTGAGCGTAAAAGCGACTCATGTCCCTGCTCTCACCTGTGCTCACGAGCTTTGGGTAGTGACTGAAAAAAAACAAGATCATGGATACAAGCGGCAGAAATGAGCTTCCTCTGAAAGGTGCCCGGGTGGCCGGCCTCTCCCATAGAGATAGGGTGAAGAGTGCAGTCACTCAGGAGGGCCTCAGACACAGCAATTCCCATGCGGAGTGTTACACTTAATATTTTCTTGGAAGTGTATGTAACTGTAAGCATCTGAGGAACTGCAGATTTTAGAATATATTTTTAATCTTTTGCAATATTATATTCTCAGTGCAATGTTGATGTCAGTGTGCAAAGAAAACAACTCTGAGGTTATAAATCTTTATCGCTGGAAAGTGTTGACGGAATAACTCATCTTTCTTTAGAAGGGTTTATATATAATTTAATATTATAGAAAACATCACAGATTAAGCAAACAAAATATGAATGTGAAAGACAAATGACTAAAATCCGTGTCCTATATGAATTATTAATTTACATTTACTTACACTTATTACTTTCATATCAACATTTTTGTCTCAGTTATCAGACACTGTTAGGTTACTGTGTTACCACATTGAAGGAAAAAAAATTCTCACAGGCAACAGAAACAGTCACATAATTTTACAGAAACAATAATTTATCAAACAGTTGGTTGTTATATAGTAGAAGATAACTCTAAAGAACAAATTAGATCTCTTATCAGCAGTGGTGGAATGCGACAGTCTGTCTAATATTCTTTTCAGTACAACTTTGTGATGCATTAGCTTTGGATGCTACTTTGTCTTCTCAATCCACAACAACTGTCACCAGTTACTTTATAATTACTATTTAACTATGACATAAGCATCTCTACATATTACTTAGATAAAGTAACCGAGTATTAACAAATGCAAAACTGTTTTTCACAAATGGCTCAGTAACTAGCTTGCTAAAATAAGACTTGTCTCGGTACACATTTATGTTACATTTCCCTTCACAATAAGCTCTGTACATACAGTACCAGTCGACATACTGAATGAAAGTCATTGACTTAAAAACACCTTGAATTCACTTTGGTGTTGATGCTCCAAGTCTTTGGAGCTCTGCTGGAGGGAAAGACGTCATTCTTACTAAAGATGTCAGCTCCTTTGGCAGGAGGCGTCTAACATGTTCTTCCAAAATGTTCTCATTTGGGTTTAGATATGATGAGAGAACTCCTATTAGGAGAGGATACTTTTAATTGCAATGATCCTTCACTAAACTGCACTATTGCTGTCTTCTATCTTAGTTTGAGCATTTGACATATCTCTTTAAAATGTGTTAACACCCCCCACCCCACCCCACCCCACCCCCATGCCATGACATTATTTTATTATTTTAGTGGTTCAATAAACTGTCCTGCAGGACTCCTCTCACCCTAACAGGATTTACTGGCAGTAGAAAGTGAGGACGTTCTGCTGGTTTCCTCGTATCAGCACTGCAGGGCAGTGGAGGCCACAGGTCAGAGTATCCAACCAGGCCATGTACAGAGCACTGGGACAGTCACTTTGCGGCACAGGAAGACTCCTAGGAAGAAAGAAAATCCCATTTACTTAAACAGGAACAGCAAAATAACAACAGACTGCTCAGACAGCAACTACAGATGCTGACCCATTTTTTTCTTTTACATGGATCACATTTTTATGGAAATATATATTATTGCAAACACGCAGTATAAAGCCACTTGACTTCTTAGTGCAGTATTAATTAACTCATAACTTTACAGTTGTTTGTATATCAGGGTCCACCGATGGCTACTTACTGGTGAAATCCAATACTTACACCTACTTACTATTTCTACTACTATTACTACTTACTTTATCATATAAATTACATGATTGCATTATAGAGACCATTAGAGGATCTTAATAATCTATAAATGTAATAAATATGGGAATATAAGAAAAAGGGAGCGGAATCCTCAGATAAATATCCCCAGGGAGAAGGTGTAGTATATTGAGGGAAAATTAAAATGTGTCCTGTGCTTCAAATATTCTCAGTTTGATATGCATTAAATATGTTAATATATTCTTTCCATGTTCTCAACTGAACTGTAACATAAACCATGTACTCACACAAGCACAAGAGCTGTATGTTGAGAATTCCTCCGGATGATTTCATTCAGCCTTACTTTTCTCTCAGACTGTTGATGAAGGAAATAAAATAAGAAACTGACTTAGTGTTACAGCACGTTCCAAAGAGGCATTTAAAAGATACTCGAGGGCAGTGTGAGCTGCCGCCCCCTGCTGGGCTGCAAAGGTACTGCAGGTGGGCCACAGCATAATAACAGAAATTTAGATTGAAATTACTCACAAGTATGCATAGTTACATACTTATATAAATGTATTTATTTATATAAAAAAATCAGTTAAAACTTTTCTGGTTTTTAAGCGGGCCACAGCACTCTTGACTTTGGGAACCACTGCCCTAGGGCATGGAGACAATTAAAACATATTGTTGCACATGTGGAAGTGACACACACCTTTTGTTTGAAGGCTTCAAACTCTTTGTCAGATATTTTCCATGGTTCTCTTTGTGTTAGCTCCTGAACTGAGGCGACTTCCTGCTGTTCATCATGCAGTCTGAAGGGGCTGACACTCTCCACAAACCTACTCATGCTGCAAAGCAAAAAGAACAGCAAGATACAACTGCTATGAAGCAAAGAAAACACACACACACACACACACACACATATGCGTAGGTGTGACTTGTGACAGTGAATGCGAGGTTTGTCTGACATACTTCTTGGCTTGGGGATGCTTTTCACTGTCTGTCACCACTATGACGTCGCTGAAATCTAAACGGAACCTCTTCAGCAGAGCAATCATTCTGAAAGAAACAACAGTGAACAAGTTTTCATCAGTTTCCAGTAATCATAAAACACTTGTAGTTTAAACATCAAAGTGTCTGAAAGTGTCTGATCCCCCCCAAAAAAAAAAAAAATACTCACTGATGAGTCAAAACCTTTTATCTACTTACCTTTTCATTTTTAGTTCATAAAGGGAAAGGGGAATTTTATCATCTTAAAAACCACAAATCTTGACAATGCAAATGTCAATACTTTTTCCAGAGGTCAAAACAGAATAAACCTACTCATTACGGCCTTCATCCATGTTCTGTTCATCTCCCACGATGAAAACCCTGATCTTACAGCTACGCCAGCATTTTCTCCTGGTGAGCAGGTAAGGCACCAGTAAAGTCAGACCTAAAAGTAGAAGAAGAGCACAACAGCAGCTAAGAAAAATGGGCCACCTCAATTTTTATTTATTTTTTATTTTTTTTAGGAAGAATTGGAAGAATTTGTGTTAAAACCAATTATTAATCTAACCATGTGTTATTTTATATAAATGTGATATGCTGCATTCATTTGCTCAGATCTAACCTCTTCTTTGGGCTCACCTCCATCATCTGCTATCCAGTAGACATCGACAGACTTTTTCCCCTGTGTACACTGAAACACTGTCTTGACTTGATCACTGTTGCCATTATCAGAGATTTCATCAGCTGCAAACACAAGAGGAACAGTGAAGTGTGTTGGCAGTGATTTCTGACTTAATAAATAATTAGAAAACAATAATGCACTCTAAAGGTCTGCCAGCACAATAATGCAGGTACATCGTTTCCTTGTTACCTAGAAGAAGGAGACTGAAGGCATCAGTTGTCCAACATTTCAACACTAAAGCATTGATTCAAGATAACTTTACTGTCATTATACATACAACGAAATTAATCATTGCACATACAACGAAATTCCATTCAAAACAGCGATCCAAGAGGACAGACGAGGCCAACATACAGGGGGAGATGGGTGTCCTTCCTTACCTTTTATGCAGCTCTTAATCACTAGAAGGCATTCAAAGGTCAAAAACCAATTTGTTCACATTTGCTATACACTGCTAGCTAACTGATACTGTTGCTACCCGGTGTTGAGTGTGCATGCGTTGGCATCATCTGCTTCCAGGTAACAAGGAAATGATGTCTTTCACTGAGCTTTGCGAAACTTTCAACTTATTAACAGGAAATTTTAAGATTCATAACTTGAAATTTCGAGTTACGGAGATACGTTTATCAAATTAGATTCATTTAAAACTTTGATCTTTCATTTTAATGCCACCATAAATAGAGCACTCAATTGGAGGCAAAAAACAATTTAAAAAATACATGGTGCATTTAATACTGACAGGACCTGTAAAGGCACTTGTACAGTATAGTGCACCACTTCAATATTGACGGAACAATTGAAGGAGACAATGGATGTGCTATCTGTTAGTTAAATTAGAATTTGTTTTCAGTTTTGAAATAATAGACTAGACTCCTCATTTAAAACTGATTTTTTTTTTTTGTTGTAATAAAATATCTTCTTTCAAAAGTGGTTATGGTTTACAGATTTCTGCTTGGACTTTAATTTGACTAAGAGAGAGAGAGCGAGAGAGAGAGAGAGAGAGCGTGAGAGCGAGAGGGGGGAGAGAGAGAGAGGGAGAGAGAGAGAGAAGGGGAGAGAGAGAGAGAGAGAGAGAGTGATGTAAGTAGTCAATACCTGATTCCCTCTCTGGAGACTGATGGTCATAATTTTCAACAGATTCATCAGGCTCAAAGCCCTGGTTTACTAAAAGATCAAAAAATATGTTGTCAACCATTGCATCACATTGTGGGGAACATAGAGAAAATGTTAATTACTGTACTCATCAGACCTTCAAAATCAAACTGGTCAGAGATGTCCAGCCCATCCATCATCCTCAAGATGCACAAACAGAAGTTGGAATCAAAGGTATCACTGAAGAACAGCAAAAGAAGATGAGTAAGTCATTTTAAAAGTAAATTTTTTGTAAATAATTATAATGAAGAGCTCTACGTTTTGGCTACATTGCAACAAATTCCATTCAGTTTAACACTACCTTAAAAATAAAGTAGTAATACTAATAAAAACAAAGCAGCACTCTAGGTGCCTTTTTTTCTTTTATATCTATAAAAATGCCAGTAATGTACCAGCTCACTTTATAGTGTTAATATAATCTTCAATGCTTTCAGGAGAACTCTCCCTCCAGTTAGTCTTGAAGCCAAGCACCAGGGTGTTGGGCTTCAGCTTGCCAAGTCCAGAAGCCTTTGAACAAAAAAAAGTATGAATAATACAATGTGTAAATAATAATAATAATAATAATAATAATATAATTTGTTGGCACATTTCAAAGCATTCAAGGTCACCTTACAACACAAAATTAACAACAAGATCAATCTTAAGGAAAGATTTAAAATCCTCTGCTAATATATGAAAGCATAAAACATGATGGTTATAGCTGATATGCTCATGTGAAAAGGTGTGTGTCCCGAGTCACTGAGAGCTTTGAAAGTGAGGAGCACAATCTTGTATTGGATGTGTTGGGGAATGGGGAGCCAATGAAGCTGTATAAGAACAGGTGTAAGATCATTGGTGGACTTTGTACAGGAGATGATTCTTGCTGCATATTTCTGTGCTATTTTGAGCTGGTTAAGTAGTTTTTTGATGAGAGAGAGTGACATTGTAATAATCCAAACGAGAGGTGACCATGGCATGAACCAGAACTTGTGTGGTGTGATGACAAAGAAAAGAGCATAGTGTAGAAATATTACACAGGGAGAAGCAGGCTGGATGTGAGACATTATTGATATGGGTGGTGGTAATGGACAGATTATTTTTCCAAGATGACTCCAAGACTTTTAACACTGGAGGGAATGCAGACTTGACAACCATCTATACAGACAACACAAAAGGTGCATTTTGGAACCTGAGTCCTTTGAGCCAATAAAGATAACTTCACTTTTGCTGATTAGTTTGAGCTGATTGGTGGTATTCCATGTGGTGAGGACAGAAGGGGGAAAAGAGGTGATACGTTTTGTGGAAATACAAAGTTGTGTGTCGCAGCACATAAATTAAACTGTATTCCAAAATAGTGGAAAAAATTTCCGACAGGATGGAGATAAACTATAAATAACAAGGGTCCCATCACTGATCCCTGGGGGACTCCGTGTAAATGGACTGGTTCTTAGAAAGCACTTTTCTACTTTGAGGGTCAATAAACTGAGGCAATGATGGTAAAGCTACTGAACTCCATTCAGTTTAACAGCAAGTACTTCAAATGAGGAAAGTTCAGTCACTGGGAGCAAGATGAACTTCAAGTTCTCACAATGAGTCAATACAAGGCATCCCCCCCTGCCGGAAGTCCATGGTTTGCATGGTAAATCAACCCTTGGTTCAAATAAAAAAACTCATTAGGCTGCTGGCAAGTCTCAGTAAGACAGCGGAGAATAGCTCGGTGGTTGAGTAGACTGGCAGGGACCTTGTATCGTAATCACAACCAGTGGAGTCCTGTTGATGTATATGAGTTGCAGGGTAGCAGTCACTGGGGATTGAAATACAATAATCCATACCAATATCTTTGGGATACACATGATGCAGGTTGAGCAGTGAAAACTCCAGTTTAAAGGATGTAAGGGGCAACAACTGGCATCTGCCAGAGGTGGCAAGAAGTGTTGAACTCTACAGTGGCATCGGCAAGGTAGACACAAAGCAACCACAAAGTACCCACAGCAGGAGGTCACAAGAAATGTGGTTCCAGAGGGTAAAATCCAGATAAAAATCAAGGTAAACTATTAAATCCAGATAAAAATGTTGCAAAGTCCATCAGCAGCAGCAGCAGCCAAACTTGCCGGCATTTCATTAGAAATTTGAAGAAGTTTGAAAGCAAAAATTAAAAAAAACAAGAAAAAAGATTTTTCATAATTACATTTGCAACTGCTTCTCACCAATAAGCGTAAAATGTGTCATGGTCCTGGGCCGGTGGCCCAGTGTTTTGTGTTCTTTTGTTTCTGTTTTAGTTATATCTCTGATTATGTTTATTTAGTCTGTCAAGTCTGTGTCTCTGTGCCCCTTTGTGACTTCCTGTTTTATTTTGTCAGATGCCCGGTCCCTGTCTGTCATGTTTAATTTTGCTTCCTTTTGTCTCGTCTGTGTAATGTGGTTCACCTGTGTTCCCTCCTGTTCCTACTCCCCTCGTTATCCCTTTGTGTATTTAAGTCCAGTGTTTTCTCTGCCTCTTGTTGCGTTGTCATCTATGCTCCCTCCGCTGTGTGTCTCCCTGGTTCCTGTGTCCCTGAGTTGTAGTTCTGGCTCCTGTCCAGCCCCAGTTTAGATTCATTGTTGTCCTTTGTTTCCATGCGCCAATAAATCACTTTGAGTTCACCCTCTGCCTGAGTCCTGCATTCTGGGTCTAAACTCTCCGGCCACACAGCCAACCTGACAAAATGCCTCTCAAATAAAGGACATACCATACCTGCAGCAAATATTGAGCTCCAGCTCTGAGGCTATCAGCAGTCAATGGAGTATAAAATGAGCGCACTTTCCTCTTGTTCATCCATTTAACCAGCTGATCTGTAGTATCCTGTGGTCGTGTCTGCCGCTCAGGCTCCTGGAAAAGGAACACAAGAACTCACATAGCCTATAAACATATGACAAAAGGCAACTAAGAATTTTTGTGGCTTGGATAGTTTAATACAAGGATAAAAATCATTTATTTTATTTTCCTTTTAAAAAAAATGCTGACTGGATGTCTTACCATGAGAATATCACCACAGATCATAAGGCTTATATGCTTAGTGAAGGCACTAACAAAATCCACCAGTGCGGGTCGCTGGTTTGGAGGTCCAGTCAGAACTAGACATTGTGGTCTGAAAAAAGGACATAAGAGACCAAAGATGAGGCTCAACACCTTCACACAGATCTCTGCTGCACATGGAATTCACTTTATTAGTTGCATAGGGAGCAGTTCTGAATTTTCCAAAGTTTGTTAAGTGCTTGGGCAAGTTTAACAAAAACATTGCCAGCAGAGGTGATGCTGCCGTGTACATCGAGGAACCAGAGTACAGCAGATGTAGTTAAAAAGTAGGCTAAATGTGTGTAAATATGATTGTAAAACTTGGTCATTTCGAGGGTTGTTTTTATTTAGTCTGGCATACGACATACTGATGTAGATCTGCCTACACTGTCGCATGTACTTCTGTGTATGTGATGGCATGGATCTATAATGTACACCGTGTACTCGGTGAGCGTGCTAACAAGGGGGACTCATGCTGTGTGCTTATGTGCCTCAGTAGGTGTGCATGCAGGAACTAATATGAACTAAAATAGACTTTATGCAATTCCTTCCATTAGAAATCTGTTCAGGGTTGTTCATATAACAATCCTTTGAATTTCACGAGATAATAATTTTTGTGTAATTTCTACGGTTGAGGTCTCCACATAGGTCACCAGTTCATCATTTATGCTTATGCTGATATATTTATGCTTCTTCCCAGTAACTATGATTCCATTACTCGCCTGGATTGATTACAAGAATAACACTAGAGGCAAACTTCAAGCCAATAGCATAAGTCACCTTCAAGTGCAGGATTTACCAAGGAGATACTTTGTCCCCAATTCTGTTCCGCATAGGCCTTAAATCCCTCAGCCAGATCATTAACAAGACTGGCAATGGATACCAACTACAAAACCAAGCAAACCTTAGCCACTCCTCTACATGTATGACGTCAAATTGCATGCCAGAAATGACAAGAGATTGATTCACTGATTCACACCATTAGGATCTACAGCAACGACATTGGAATGTCATTCAAATGGGAGACGTATAGTCGGATGGCAACAAAAAGAGGGAAGGTAGTCATATCTGGGGGGATTGCACTATCAGAAGGGAGACACCCCCAAAGGTGGTTGAGAATGACCAAATCCTGTGAGACTTCCATATACTGACAAACTGGTGATGGCTAACCAAACGGACATAGTAGTGGTGGACAAGCAGAGAAAGAAAGTCATAGTGATAGCAATACCAAGTGATAACAACATCAGGAAGAAGGAACACGCAAAAGCTCCCAGGCCTCTGGTAGAAGATCGAGGAGCGAGTGGGGATTATTTTTTTAATATATATTAGTAATTGAAGTTTTAGGTCACTCACCTAAAATTCTTGACATGATCCTCCACACCAGTAAGAGAGACAGAGTATGACAAAGCCATATTGTATGTGCCTGCCTGGACTGATGAACCCCAGTTTACCTCTGTTCATTAAAAAAAAAAAAAAAAAAACACTTACGTGAGACTTGTACTGAATAAAAAATGAAGGGGTAAAATATAATTTCATATATTTCACAGATTGATCTGAGGCACGTTAGTCTAATCAAACCATCAGTCAGTTCCAACTTATGCTCACTGGTTTTTGACTCACTTGGTTTGTTGTAGTTGATGTATCCAAACAAGAAGAATATTATACAGAAAGTGATTAGAGCAGCCCACCAGGTAAACAGGAACATTAGAACTACAGATATCACTGCTCCAAACAGAGCTGTCCATTTACTGTAGTAGTGAAATGATGGCCTCCAACCTACAG
Organism: Cichlasoma orientale; assembly: GCA_034780415.1. NCBI lineage: Eukaryota > Metazoa > Chordata > Actinopteri > Cichliformes > Cichlidae > Cichlasoma > Cichlasoma orientale. The sequence goes on along the minus strand of JAVDPK010002660.1, from coordinate 35,114 downwards.
GAGGAGATGGTGAGAAAAGGAGGATTATGAGGCGGTATAATGGAACTTCTGAACTCTCCAATATGGCAACCAAAGGATTTTTGAATTTATGACCTAAGATTACATCACCTACAGTATGTACACAGAAAATACTGCTTAAACTACATATGTTGCAAAAAAAGCACATGCAATATCACTCTGTTTACTGTACATGTAAATTAAATTTCTGTTTTCTTGTAACATTTTTGTTTGTTTACTGGTTTTTATTTTGTGTTTTTTTTTTCTAAGGCTAGTTTAACTAATTTAACATAATCGAGTTATGAATTTATAATTGATTTTGGAAAAACAGCAATGCACTGCAATGCCAAAAGGTTGCAGGATCTATCCCCCAGAATTTATCTTGAAGTTAGATGCCCCCCTGCACTTTCTTGCAAAAGGGGTTGAACAACCTCTTTGCACAATTAGCTGCATATAAAAAAATTAATGTTGCTCTGGATGAGCCGTTGATGTCTTCTTGGAGTAATTTTGGTAGGCCAGCCACTCCTGGGAAGGTTCACCACTGTTTCACGTTTTCTCTATTTGTAAATAGCTCTCACTGTGATTCACTGGAGTCCCAAAGCCTTAGAATTTTTTTTTAAACCATTTCCAGACTGATAGATGTCAGTGACTTTGTTTCTCATCAGTTCTTGAGTTTCTTTAGATATTGGTATGATGTGCTGCTTTTTTTTTTTTGATCTTTTAGCTTACTTGACTTTTTCAGACAAGTTTTATTTAAGTGATTTTTTTTGATTCAGCAAGTCTGACAGTAACCAGGCCTGGCTGTGGCTAGTGAAATTGAACTGAGCTTAATCACAATTATTTCATCATTTAACAAGGGGGACAATTGGTTTTCACCTGAAACATGTAAGTGTGACAAAAATGCAAAAAAAATATCAGGAAAGGGGCACAACATTGTACAGTGTAATTAAACTTTAGATCTGACCCAACCGACACTGATGGTGGACTTTAGTGTAAAGCATGTGTGTCTAGTATTGAGTATAGCTTAGATACTCACCAGGGGAGTTAGTGATTGAAGCATGAAAGCAGCTGAAGTTTATAAGGCTGTAGGAACACAGGAAGAAGTTGGAGATCAGAGGTGCAATGGAATTCAGGTCAGCTGTAATGAGACAGATGAGATAATAATTTTAAAATCACATCACAGATTCAGAGCTATGTACGATATTTTATTAAAGTATCACAACATGAGTAAAAGAAAAAAATGTCAGTAACTTTAAATAATAATATGCCAATGCGTGAGTCATGTGGATCACACCCACCAATGAGAATGAAGGCCACAGCAATGATGTAGCACAGTAGATAAGCCCGGAGTGGCTCATCATTTTTCCCATAACCCTTTGCAAAGAACCCAATGTACGGGTATAAGTTGTCTCTGCACAAGCACTGACATAAAGAACAGCAAACATAAACAGTTAGGCTTTACTACATTTAAGCCCACTTTAATGCATCAAACATTTGATAGGTATGCTGTTTATTTTGGCTTTGGTTCTCTAAGAAATCATGTACCTGCAAACTGAGATTTTAACTGTCCTGTTGTTGCTCTTTTGAAATATGACTTCACTTGAGCAAACATGGTATAGCTGCATGAGATGATGTTTGTTTGTTTGCATTATTGCTTTATAAATCTTTTTTTTGTTCTGCATATTACATAAAAGATCATTATTAATATGAATTATAACTATATGATTAGTAGATCTATTATTGTGCCAATTTTCAAAAAGAGGGCTTTGTTGTTTGTATAATCCAGGTGAAATACTTCACATAATGAAGGTCTCTGATATGGCAATGTGACAGTTCAGCAAGCAAGTCTGTTTTTAATGCTCAATTTATATTTTGTCAATCAGTGAAAGCACAGTTGAGATGGATGCAAAGGGAAGCGTCACTCATGGATTTCTCACCTGAAAGACTTTAGGGGCAGAGACAAGAAATCCAAGAGCAGAAGATAAGCTGGCTGCAAAGACCCCGGCAGTGATGAGGTATTGGAAACCAGAAACTTGGCCCAGTACCTGGTTTGAATTATCATAAAGAATGCAACAAACCAGAATACAGTTTTAAATGCAACAATAATGACAGGAAAAATCGACAAAGACACTCAACCAAAAGTGGCACATTGATTTTTCTGTTTAGTAGCCCTCTTTGCAATCAAAAAGAAGTGTGCCTTTTGTGTCTGAAATGACTACTACCTTTAAATTGTTGGCCAGGCCATATTCACAAGACCGTGACTGTATACAGTCTGTGAAGTTCCAGCCCAGGTTACAGCCCAGTCCCACACAGCCGTCAGTGACATTTCCAGTCAGGATGTCAGTCATATTTCCAGAAGCGTCTCGCACTACACATGATGCTGGAGGGAAAAATATAGATGTCAATGCTATTTTCATGTCATAGATAATCATGCTCATTTATTTATTCCCCACACTAAAGGCTTGATTTTTCTCAGCTTGTATTATTTCTGGAAACCTGTTTCAGATAAATAAAATGGGAGCTGTATAACTGAAAAAGTGCCAGGATGCATGTATTCAGCCTCTATGCTGTATCATCTAAACACCTGCTTCCTGTTTAGAACAAATAAGCATAAAACAAAAGCATGTAAAATGGGTAACTTACCAACAGTGACAGATATCATTAAGTAGCATATAGTAGTCCAAAAAATGGCCATGAGTGTGCCTTTGGGGATAGCTGTAGCAGGATCCTGAGGCAAGAAATCAAATTAAACAATGCATTCATATATTTCTTGTATCATTTCTCTTTATTTATTTTTCTCATACTTTAAGGTCTCCAGAGATGTTGGCTCCAGACAGGATGCCAATGGCGGAGGGAAAGAAAATGGCAAACATCTGGAAAAAATTGGCCTCAGATCCTGTCCAGTGTGGTGTCAGATTTTCTAAGAAGATCTCAGCTTAAAAACAAGCCAGATATAATAATAATAATAGGAGATTATGGATGAGGAATAACAAAAGAAAGATATAGACCGAGGACGAGACGTTACAATTATTGAATATGGTGTTTGGAACAGTAGATTGTCCTGAGAAACCTAAACTTACAGCGGTATCCAAAAATGCCCAGCGCCTGCTTCTCTGGACTGGGAGGGATAAAAGTGCCCACAAAGTAGTTGGAAAAGGAAACCAGAAGAACTAAGAAGAACAAAATCTGGGTCTGTGAGAAAAATACAAATAAAGACAGGAGGAAAGAAGTGAAGCTATTAAGAGACAAAACTTTATCCAAGTACAGCAAAATCAAATGGGTCAAAATGTGCTCACCTTAGACTCCCACTCCATTCCAGCCAATGAAATAAGCAGAAGAACCGTGACGGTGATCACGCCCACAATACGGACGTCGTTGATTGAATCAACCATGACAACACCAAACTCCTACAAAAATTAACCAAATTATTAACAAACAACGCAAGTTTCATTACTTTTTAGTGAAATTTATTTTAAATAAAGAATAATAAGACATCCACTATTACAAAAAAAAAATCCCATCCATGTAACAGAATAGAATGCACAAATACCGAAAAGCACTTTGGGTAAACACTAAACTACATACCTGCATTAGATCACGGACCACCTCTGCAAACCCAACAGTATTGAGTGCACAAGCCAAAGCATTGGCAAAGGAAAAGACCACCCCAATTGGTCCTCCAATTTCAGGACCCAGAGTGCGTGAGATCATGAAATATGCCCCACCTGAGAATTATTTTAGACACAGAACTAAGGCTGTTAGAACACATGCTAAACACTAAAAAATACATTTAAAAAAATTAAAATTTTGAGCTCAGCTGCAAATTTCTATTCTTAAAAGGCCCAATCTTTTTTCTTTTTTTTCAGGTGTCCTAATTATTCACATACTCACCTGAGATCACCCGCCCGTTAGTGGCAATGGCAGAGATGGAGAGCGTAGTCACTGAGGTCACCGTCACGGACATCAGGATAATAAGCCAGGTCAACACTGACATAAGAATAAAGTTATAACTCATCATAATGACATATTTTAGGTATATAAACTTGGAGTATGTACTTTAATACTGAGCTGAGAGGCGCTCTCACATGCTGACTTATCTTTTTTAATTTACCTTTTTTATATATATATATATTCATGCATATGGACCTACCTTTCATTCTCAGAACACAATCTATGAGTCATTCTCAAGTTTTGCTTGCGGCGATTAGAGGAGGTTACCATGATTCAATGAATTTGTATACGGTTTTCAGTAAAATATGTCTAAATCTAAATACTAGTACTACCCTCGGGTTGAAAAGCAAACACTCACCCATAATCAGACCTTAAAAAAACAGCCCACTTTTCAAACAAGGAAACTAGTATTTTTTTTTCCCAATCCCATATTGCCATTTCCTGGTGAAGCTATTATGCTTGACTTTATTTGTCAATATTTTCAAAGTCTCAGCTGCTTTTTCCTTCTTTTTCGAAATATCAGTTTTTCCCGAGATAAAGCTCTACCAACAGTGTGCTCGCGTTGATATCATTAAGCAACTAGCTAAATCAACACAACCCACAGATAAGAAGATAAGAACAGAGCTGGGGGTTTTACAGCAAAATAAAAGACTGAACAGGACTAAACGAAAGTGATCACTCACAAATGCCTGCCTGAGAGGTGATCCATGACAGGCGGAGGAACAGGATGACTCCCCAAATATTAAGCATACAGCGAACCTGTGACCAGTGTGAAAGTAATATAGTTCCAAACACAAGATCTTCAAGTAATAAAGGTCAGTAATTTTGTATATTTTTTTGAGCTGCATATTGGAGCAGTAGACTCAAAGACACAGAAGCTTTTCTTACCATGACTCCAACAAACCAGCCAAATCTAGTAGGAGCTTGCTCCTGAGGGCCTTGGGACTCTTCACTTCCACAATCTGTGACCGGAATATTGCTAGTTCCTGGATCTGTGATGGTGTTTCCTGTCTCCACTTCCTGAAAATAATATAGAAAGTGATCTGAACTGATAACAAAAATCCAGAAAACGTATGTTGTTTTGTTTTTCACTTTTCATTCATACTTATTTTTTTATGGTGATTACCTTTACAAAAAAGAATTAATTAAATGTTGTTGTTTGGATAACCTGCAGTACCAGAGGTGGGAAGTAACAAAGTTCAACTACTTTGTTATTGTACTTAAGTGGAACTTTCAGGTACCTACTGTCACAATTCCCCAGTTCTCCTGGGCGGCCTACCCTTTCTCTCTTTTCTCTCTCCCTCCCTGCTCTCTCTCTCTCTCTCCTATTTACTCACCTGATCCTCATTAGTACTCTCACCTGTTTGCTGTTAAGCGGAGTGGGCCCTAACCTTAAAAGGCAAATGTCTCCATCAAGTGGACTCCAGAACATTGCTGTACTAGCAGTATCTAGTCCAGCCCAGTAACAAGCTATTTTTTGCAAGCTTCTTTCTTGTGGATAGTTTACTCATCACCTCTCTTTTGTTCAGAACAGCAGCAGCTGAAGAAGCGAGCTAAAGCTGGGAACGTTTTGGTTATTGGGGCTTTCGAGGAGTCTTGGACAGAAGTGTTGCTTGCCAGCATGAGAGCCCCCTGTAAAAGTGTTTGAAAACTGTAAACAATTTCACTTCCGCTTGTGTCCAGACCTTCAGTTGCTTAACACCTGTACTATACTTTAAATTTTTTTCTGCCAACTTTTTACTTTTACTACCTACATTTTAACACAATTACCTCTAATTTCTACTTCTTTTTGTTTTGGGTTTTTGTTTGCTTTGTTTTGGGGGGGGGGGGGGGTTATCACAATGCTTAAAAAAATTAAAGGAACACTTTCACTGGTCACTGACATTTTTCCCTCCGCATCTTTTCTGACCGTTTTTTTTTTTCACTAGTTTTGCATTTGGTGTGAATGTCTCTGACCAAACAATCAGAAACAGACTTCAAAAGGGTGACCTGAGACCCTGATATACTCTAGTGAGCCACTTGTTCACTGTCCAGCACCATGGTGCTCAATTGGCATTTGCCATAGAGTACTAGAATTGGCAGGTCCACCACTGGTGCCCTGTGCTTTTCACAGATGATAGCAGCACATGTGACAAACATGAAAGGTTCTGGAGAAGCCGTGGAGAACCTTATGCTGCCTGTAACTTCGTTCAGCATGACTGGTTTGGTGGTGGATCAATGATGGTCTGGAGGGGCATATCCATGGAGAGATGCACAGACCTCTACAGGCTAGGCAACTACACTCACTGTCACTTTGGTAATGACAGTGAAATCTGAAGTGGGGCAATTGGGAGGAATGGATTGCCTGATCAGAATCCAAGTGATGCTCAGTATTGCACTTCTGTGCCAGTCACAGTTTGTCCATAACAAACACCATGTTCAAGCATAAGAGTGTTCACTAGTGCACATGGCACCAGGACACCGTACTGCAGGGTGCCTATGAATGATTTTGTAATCATATTGTCAGACAGCTTCGGCAGCACTGAAGCAGGTTGGGGACATTGAGTCTAAATGCAACATTTTCCACAGCTGTGTGGAGCTGTGACCAAAAGGTGGTTGGTGCTTGTCATGGTGGCATTCCCTAAACCAGATGGTGGACACTGGAGGTGACGGGAAGTGTCAAGCTGAAGAATGTTCTATCTGGCTTGGTTAGCCTTTGGAACTCTGGAGGTAGACAGGTACTGGCAGCCCAATTGGAGTGCAGGTGTCCAAAATCTTTATTGTACAACATTGTGGGTGTTCAAGTTTAGTCTGCAATGTGTGGGCCAAAACCACTGCCACAGTAAACTCCATGACATTTCCTTACTTACTCACCTCAATGAGGCAGTGCTCAGGCCTAATTATATATGCAATAGTATAAAATTTTATTTTAAGAGTTTAGATTTTTTTTATTACATTTACATTAAAATTTTGTCCCTAGCCTAGTGTGTTCTGTGAGAAGTTGGCATTGTCATCAATAAATTATTCATCATTCCTGCACTGCCACACAACATTAAAATACACAAGCAGCAGTGAGAAATTGTTCCCAGAAGTGGAAAACTCACACCGAATGCTTTGCGGAGAGCCTCCAGAGAAGGTCTGCTCCTCGTCTGCTGGCGGGGCAGCGTACTGACATAGTGTTCCAGCTGCGGCACCAGGTCTATGGTGCTATAGAAGGACGATCTCCGCAGCTCTATTCTTGAGTCCTGCCACTCTGGAGCACTGTTAGACAAAAAGGGTAAACTGAGAAAGTATAACAAGTGCTGTGGTAAATGGTGAACTTATCTATGATGGAAGTTTCTAGTTCCTTTAATGCCCACTAGATGCTGCTAATTTCTTCAATCCTGATAATTTATTATATTTTTATTACCATTTCACAAATTTCATTTTGTGAAATTAAATTTCACAAAGCTGAGGTAGAAAATAAAAATAGACAGGAGTAGATAACACAAACCTTGAACCCTCATCAGAGACAATGATGGTTGGAGGATTTTGGTGGCTACTGCCTTCTTGTCTGCTGTTAGCATCAAAATGGTGTGAAGAGTATCTGGGAGATCCTTCTTCTCCGATTGAGAACTGGACACGATGGAGAATGCCCCGGTCTACCCCATTACTTGTGGATGTAAACTGCCCCATTGAAAGTCCCGTCAATTCCTATTAAAGAAAAACAGCAGTGAGAAGTGCTGATTCATACTTGCTGATAAGATTCAAATGTGTGTGATTTTCTCTTTCTTTTTTTCAGTGCACACTTAGAGTGGGAGCTTACGAACACCAAAGCACAGGATTGAAAGTCTAATTCTTTTGTTCTCTTGTACTAAATATTATCAAAATATAACTTTTCTAGCTAAGCACTTGAAACCAACTGTCTGATTGAAGGCAGCGTTCTGAAGGGAACATCAGAATAATAATAATTCTGGCATACCAAGCAACATGTGTTAAAGATATTTTTTATTTATATCCCAAACTAACATATTAGTTACAACATTGAAATAAAATAAATTAATAAAGTTATTGGAAATATAAAAATATTGATTGGAGCAGCTTGTGAGAAGAATTCATCAGGGTTAGGGCTAATCTTGTGCAGTGGATGAGTACAGATAATGATTCACCCTGACAAAAGAACCTCATTTGACTAATTACACTCATAATGGTTCAGTCATGAATGCAATAGCAGTGTGTGGTACATTCTTGTTTCTAAAAAGATATGAACCTGCATAAGAAATAAAAGTACAAGACAACCTTCACAAGATGTTCTTTACTCATTTGTTAGTATTTGATTATGATTGGAATTCATTTCCCATGAATATATAATTTATTTCAGTTGAATCCAAAACTAATTGTTACACAATATTACAAATGCATTTGAATTACTGTACTAATTACAATAGTGTAATAAAGTAATCGTAAAAGTTAACATTTAATTTCTGTGATCCTAAATGCAGAAATGTGCATTAATCAGCTCAGCTGATGAATTATATTAAGTGAAAATCATCATTGTTTTTAATATCGTAAGATTTAATATTAAAGATTACAAAATCAGTACCAGTATAAATATTAAATGTTATTAAGCCTTGTAATAACTTTGACATCTAAAATCATTTAGCTACTTCATAGAAAACGTTAAACCAAAAGCAAAAATACTCGTGTACTTACAGTTTCTTTCTTTTCCTGCTGAATGAGTGAGCCGGCGAAAAATGTGCCTTTATTCACTCACAGTGAAACACTTGGAATTTATACTGTTAGTGAGGTAGGTGACACCCCCTCCCATTTACCTCATCCCCTCCTTACAGACACACACTCACTAATTTTCTTGCCTACACACACAGACACACACACACACACACACACACACACACACACACACACACACACACACACAAAGGCAGA
>JAVDPK010002660.1:15694-26161 GCA_034780415.1 Cichlasoma orientale | reverse complement strand
CACACACACACACACACACACACACACACACACACACACACACACACACACACACACACACACACACAAATGCAGATAATTCCATGAAAGCTTATCTGATCTGTGTTATCTGACACACAAAAAAACGTAAGTTATTCTATTTCAGTTTTGAAACAGACCTTTGAATAACCGTTACATTTTTTTCTCAGTTGTGTTGGTGCAGTTCTCACAGCAGGAACGTCATTCTCACCACTCTTAATGCAGTTCACAAAACAGTTAAAACACAGCACAGGCTGACATGTGCAAAAGCCACTACAATAATCAAAACCTTTTTTCCTCATATGTCAGAACATGAAAAGGAAGTCAATCGCTTCAACTCTGTGATGAAAAAATGTGGGTCTAATGTTGAGTAAAAAGTGTTAAGACACAAAAATGAAATGTGAAGGATTTATATAAAACTTTACAAAATTGTTGAAATGGAGAAAAGCAAAATCAAGCTTTTTGTGTTCCTTCCTCTTGATGTTACTGTTGCTCGGTATTGCTACGTCTATCACTACAACTGTCCTCCTCTGCCTGTTCACCACTACTATGTTCGGCTGGTTAACCATCACCAGTTTCTGTCTGTATCTGGAAGTCCCACAGGATCATTCTCAACTCAAATCATTTGGGACATATTGAATTTTGACCTCAGGACTTCCAGGTCATACTCGGCACAGATGTTCCTGTATACCAGGGATCCTCAAGTCCAGGCCTCGAGGGTCGGTGTCCTGCAGGTTTAAGATGTGTTCCTGATCCAACGCACCTGAATCAAATAGCTGAATTACCTCCTTAATATGCAGTCAAGTTCTCCAGTCCTGCTAATGACTTCTATATTTGACTCAGGTGTGTTGAAGCAGAGACACATCTAAAAGTTGCAGGACACCGGCCCTCGAGGCCTGGACTTGAGGATCCCTGCTGTATGCCAGCCACTTGGTTATGGCGTTCCATGTATGCCCTGCCTGCTAGCATCTTGCATCCTGCTGTTGTGTGCTAGATTATCTCAGGGGCATCTCTGCACAGCCTGCACCTGGGGTCTGATGGGTGTGATAGACCCCAGCCTATCTTAGGCTCCTGTTGATCTTCTTTAGTTCTAAACATTCCAGGATCCATGTGTGCGGCATCGAGTCATACAGTAGGCTTTCCTGTAATCAATCCAGGTGGTGCACAGGTTGGTCAGTCCGGTCTTACAATCTCGAGTGAGCGCTCTATCGATCAGTAGCTGGTGTTTTGCTCCTCTGGTGTTTCTGCCAACCTCATGTATTGACCCATGTGCCTGTTCATCTCAGCTGCTATGATGCATGACAGGAGTTTCCATGTTGTACTGAGGCAGGTTATTAGCCAGTAGTTGGATAGGACCTGTCCCTTCTGGGGGTCCTTGGGGATCAGGACTGTCCAGACTTTGGTCAGCCATTCTGGGTGTGTCTTATTCAATGCTGGACAGTATTCTGGACAGTGCGCGATCTAGAGTTGCGACTGACAAAAATACAAACTGTTCTAATGAGTTAAAAGATTTAAGTGAGAAGTGCTATTGCGGATGAGGAAATGCATTACCGATTTGAGAACGATATTAAGAGTAGTGAGAATTACTTTACTGCTGTGAGAATCACTCCAAATCAGCAGATTTGAGAAAAGCAGATTTTTGTTATTATAATAACATCTTTTGTTTGCTTTTCTGATACTTTTTTACTCTGTATCTTAACCTCTACTGTTATCTATTTTCAATATATGGTTTCTGGTACCTGTGCTCTGAAAAAAAAACATATCTTTGTTACACAATACAGGAAGCCTGTGTTAAGTTTGAAGTAACAGAAGAATAAGTGGGCTCATGTTGAAACATTGGTGGCAGCTATGGATGATTTCTGAAAGTGAAACAGGTGAAATAAGTAGAACAGAATTAGTAGAACTGTTTCAAGATTTGTAACAGCTGAACTGTGACTCAGCCTATGTGTGTTTCAGAATTGCTGTCCGGTCACGAGTTAGGAGTGTTTACAATATCAGTAATACACAAGAAGAAACATCTTTCACGATGACCACACAATTGTTTCAGGGACCCCTCTTTTCTTCTCTCCTCTCTCTATTGTATTGTGCACCAACGTTTCAGCATGGGGTAAATGGAGTTTGCTGATGCTACCTTGCTTTAGGCTGGGTTATACAGGAAAAAGTGAGCTAGTGTTTTATTTATACACATTAATGCTTTGTAATATTTTGTATGCTTTATAATACTTTAAAGACAGTATTAATAAACAAGTGCCTGGGTTATTGTTGTTTAAGGTATTTGGGTTATATTTCCTCCTCTTTCTTCTTCTTCTTCTTTCGGGTAGTTGTACCCTTCAATATAATCTACTTTCTTCTACTTTAAAATGAAATGTTAAAATCCAGTTGACTTGTCATTAAATAACAGAATGCAGTCTCTCAGTTTAGCCAGAATAGATTAGACTATTAGACTATATTACACTGTGGTTCCTGAAAGTACTGGAAACTTCTTGCAGTGTATTCTTTATAGTGCCAGTGCCATGCTATAATTAAACCTGCTCTAGTGCCTTGTGCACCCTACATTCTCACAATGCCATTGCGCCCTGGTCAAAGTCACTTGTTACACCCACACTGGCAGAGGAAAAGCAAGGTAGGTGCCTATGTGGAGTCTTGATCTAAAATAAGATATTAACCAATTGTAATCGAGCAAGAGTCTTCTTGGTGCAAAATTACAATAAATCATGTGCTGCTGCTTTTTCTAATATCGCCCATGTTTAAGGGTGTTTTGCAAAGACTTTTAATGTCAAAATGAACTGTAAATTTTTACATGTTGAACTCATTTGAACAGGTGTAAGCGACAGATGCTTGTGCCTTGACACATTCATCTGTTGCAGCATTGTTGTCATAATGACGCTGTTGATATTTCGTTTTGTAGGCAAGGTTATGTTTAGGCCATGCAAAAGACAGATCAGAGGTCACGAGGACAACTGATGCATGTTTAATATAAAAGTGAGTAAGCACAATGACATTTCCAGGAATAGGGTATTCACAAAGTTCCTCCCTAGTGTTTATTCCTGGCTTATCTTGACTCTCCGTGTTCAGCCTTTCTCTCTTTGTACTATGTATGGTGACTGTAAACGCCCGGCTGCCTGCTCTGTAACAACCACGTCTGCAAGGTGAAGTGCACACAGGAAGAAATTATGAAAAGAAGTGGAGCAAGAGGAAGAGAAAGAGAAAGTGTAACACGTGTGGCTAATGGAGGGAAAAAAGAAAGATCACAAACTCTTCTCCAAAACCCAAAGTGTACACCAGATTCTAAAGCCCACGACCCTCTTCACAGCCCTTCTTCCTGTCTCTCAGAGAACTCGGGTCTGGTCTCTTACAAACTCCCTTCACACTCTGACAGACTCTTCACTCAATTACAAAAACTTTTCAAGGAGGAATTACTGCTGGATTACACCTTCATCGTCCAGGGAAACTCATTCCAAGCCCACAGGCTTGTTCTAGCAGCTATGAGTCAAACCCCAAATGCATTTTTAGGTTCAAAACAAATGTCTGGACTTGGAGTGGAAGAAATGACACAGTGTTTGACCCCAGTTGGGTTGAGGGCTATTCTGGAGTTTGCATACGGTGGACATGTGGCCATGGACTTGAGTAAAGAAGGGGTAATGGAGGAGCTACTGAATGCTGCTCAGTGCCTACAGATGCAGAGGCTGAAGGAAAGTTGCATGTCAAAGATGAAACCATCTGCCACAAAAGAGAGAGAGAAGAGCTTGACTATAATCAAAGACATGTGGGAAAGAGGAGACGGATGTGACATCACAATACAAGCAGAGACAGGAGAAAAATACTCAGGTAAGATGCAAACAAATAAGTCCTGTTGACTATATATATTAGGAGGGGGGAAAGGTTAAAATGGCTTTGATTTGCTTATGGTGTAGGGTGAAACGAGTGGTGCTGAGTTTTACCTTTAACACTCATCAAGTCATTGGTAACACCCGTAGAGCTGGGATTAGGGTTGGGACTGATTTTAGCCACATGACAACTATGCAAATCATTAAAAAATAGAGTATGCTACATTTCAAAGTAAGTTATATACATTAGCATTGCAGGTTTTTTTTTTTTTTTTTAAAGGGTTTTCCATTTGGGTGTAGGTGCAGATTGAGGCTTAAATGAGTAAATAAATAAATTAATAAATAAACAGTTCGGGGAAAATTATCAAAGCATTTATTTCAGACCTTCGTACAGACAGTTTACTTCTTCATACATTTGTCATTTTAATAATACTGATGAAAGTGACATTAAGAGAGAAGTTTTTAAATCTGCTCACACATCAGATTTAAGAACTTCTCTTTTAATGTCCCTTTTCCAATAAATGCATAACAAAAATCCCAGCTTGCCATGCGGACGGTGTTTTGTCCTCCAGGCTCGGGTCCTCTACCAGAGGCATGGGAGCTTGAGGGTCCTGTGCTTTATCTTAGCTGTTCCCAGGGCTGCGCTCTTCTGGACAGAGGTCTTGGATGCTGCTCCTGGAATCTGCTGGAGCCATTCTCCCAGTTTGGTGGTCACTGGCCCGAGTGTTCCGATTACCACGGGTACCACTGTTACCCTTACCTTCCACATCCTTTCCAGCTGTTTTCTAAGCCCTTGGTGTTTATCGAGCGTCATGTATATACAAGCACATAGATCGATAGAAGCTGGGGTCTACCACATCAGGCAAGACCCCAGGTGCAGGCTGTACAGAGATGCCCCTGAGACAATCCAGCAAATAACAGCAGGATGCAAGATGCTAGCAGGCAGGGCACACATGGAACAGCATAGCCAAGTGGTTATACAGTTCCAAACGACATGGTATACAGGAACAGCTGTGTCGAGTACGGCCTGGAAACCCCTGAGGTCAAAATGGGATAGGCCCCCATGGGTGGTTGAGAATGATCAAGCTAAGATCCTGTGGGATTTCTAGATACCGACATACAAACTGATGATGGCTAACAAACTAGACACAGTCAGAAGAAGTGGAAGGTGTTGCACTACAAGACACAGTAACCTCAAGAATAAGAAACATGACAAGCTCGATAAACACCAAGGGGTGAGAGAAGAGAGGATGTGGAAGGTGAAGGAACAACATCTGAGATCTCTGTCCAGAAGAGCACAGTCCTGGCAACAACTAAGAGACCGCGCAGGACCCTCAAAGCTCCCAGGACTCTGGTAGCTTGACCAAAGGCGAATTTATAGTGTGTGTGTGTGTGTGTGTGTGTGTGCGTGTATATATAGATAGATAGATAGATAGATAGATACAATGTAAACTTTTTGTATGTGAAATCACAATTTACATCTAAAATAAATCCAAAATAAATTCAAACTTGTGCACAAAATTCTTGTTTTTTAAAAGTCATTAAAGATATATAAAGCCCAAAATTACAATGACATTTGTGCCAATGATGAGTGTATGCAAATGTCTGACTGCAAACTGTACCTAGTGTGTACTATAGTCTTTTTTACTCTTGATAAACTACGCAGAATGGGTGGATACACTTCACGCTCCTCCACAAAGATTTATTATTTCCTAGCATCCTTTTCCCAGAATAGTTCATACTTGTGACACTTGTGACAGTCAGCTGTTGGTTACACAGGAAAGAGGAGAACATTTAAACAAATACATAGCATGCATCCCATTTGTAAACTCCTTAGTAGTTTAAAAGGAATGTTTTGAATGAAAATTTGTCACTTCTTGATGACACATGCTGACTCAACATGTGCTGTTATAACGGGAAAAAATGTCAAGTTTACATAACAGCATGACATAAGCCTAAAATGATTATCTGCTGTCATACTGAAGGAGAAAGAAACAGAAAATGCATTTCCAGTATACCAACACTAGGTGGAGTCCGAAACTTTTGCTTACCTTGTGTCTTTCTCTACTTTTACCCCTGTGTGATATTTTTAACCTCTTCCTACCTCTCTCAGCACATCGTGCGGTTTTAGCAGCAGCTGGGGACTATTTCCGGGCGTTACTGTGCGGAGGGTTACGGGAGTCTAATCAGGAAGTCGTGTGCCTGCGAGGTGTGTCATCCTGGGTGATTGAATCCATGCTCTATTTCATCTACACCGGTCAGCTCAGACTGAGCTGGAGCCGGATTTGGGAGCTCACAGATGCAATGCTTCAGTTCCAGCTGGAGGGGGCGCTCTCACTTTGCATTGAGTTCCTGCAGGACAGGATGGATGAAAGCACCTGTCTAGATGTGCTGGTCCTAGCTGAGACCTATGGCCTGGTCCAGCTAGGGCAGGCTGCAGAGGACTATATTCTAGCCCACTTCCAGTGCATCTCTGCTGGGGAGAGGTTAAAGGATATCCCCTTTCCCCTCCTTGACAGGCTTCTTAAGAAGGACTCCTTGTGTGTAGAGAGTGAGGGAGTACTTTTTTATTATTTCTGGTGGTTAGTCATTCTTTTTTGTGTTTAGATCAAACTTCTCATCATTTGTTCCTCATTTTATCTATCTAATCTAAATCATATTTAGTGATTTTTTTTGGGATCATGTTGGCAGCAAGTACTCTTGTTAATGAGAGATAATGAAAGGTACTATAATATCAGTGATAATTGTTATCTATATGCAGGTTTAAATCTCAGTCATAAAAAAGCCATGAAAATACACCCGCAAGCCCCTCCCATTTATAAGAGGTACTCCTATGAAACATACAGTAACTTGAATGTTTCACTTCTACTTACAGTCTCACAGCCCTACCTTAAAGAACAAAAAAAGAAGAAGAAATATTTAGGTGTTTACATAAATCTTTAAAACTTTAAAAGAACAGTTTGGCATCCAATTTTAATTATTTGCATTTATAAACCGTGGGAAGAAGTGTATTGTTCACATGATGTTGTGTAGGTGGCATGGCTCACAACTGCACACCATCCATAGTGGAACATCCATTCGTTTGTAACTGAAAATATTCAATTTGTTTTATATGAAAATATGAATAATAATATGAACTCACTTTTAAGATCAATAGATATTATTCAAGACTTTAAGTAAAGTTGGGTTAGTAATCATAAGCCATTTATGCCAGTTGGAAATAACATGAATTTTTTCTGAAGCATCTCCTTTCTTTATAATTAGATTGTGGTGTTCAGGACAGTAGTGAGCTGGGTGGAGGAGAACCCTAAAGAGAGACTTCAGTGCCTGCCCAGCCTGCTCTTTCATGTTCGTATCACGCTCTTCAGCTATGCTGAACTTCAGGAGGCCCTTAGCTGCAGCATCTTATACAGGAGCCCCGGTGCAAGGAAAACACTGGAAGCCCTCCAAAGTCTCACTGAGGGGGATTACAGGGGACCTAAATGTCACCCTCGCACCCAAAACCAGGTTGATACATTTTCACATGATTTCACTGATATTTGTAATTCCATTAGCCCTATGCCAGTATTTAAGCAATAATACCACTTTTCACCCTGTAGGTCCTGGTTTTGGTAGGTGGGGACACTGTCGATGATGATTTCATGAAGAGGGTTCCCAGCCAGACCATGTGGTTTGCTCAACAGTTCCACCGTGGGCCCGGTCTAATAAGGAGCATTGAGTGGAAACCGTTCGCAAAGATTCCTGAACCTGCACGGTTCAGACACTCTGTCTGTCTCCTCAACAACAAACTGTACGTGTTGGGAGGACGCAAGTACTACGGAGCACTGGACATCCTCAGGTCAGCAGTGAGGTTAGTGTTGTGTGAGGAACAAATGTCATACAGATGTGAACAGAGGTGTTGGTGGTTGATATGTGACAGAGATCTCGTGCCAGTGTTCTTGAAGATGCATTCGCAAGGGTTTGCTATATAAAGTGTCATTACGCAACTTTGTCTGAGTTCAGACCTCAAAACCAACACACCAGTTGACAGAAGAGATTGGCACCTCACACAAACATTGAACTGGCACATGATGCAACTTCCTCTTGGAACAAATTGCAAAATACCCCCAAATCTCATGTAAGTTCAGTCCCTTCTGCTTTTACCAATGTACCCATTCAACTCAATTAGACTTCCTGATTTAAAAAGAAATACACTCACCAGTCCCTTTGTTAGGAACACCTGTTCAACTGCTTGTATCTAATCATGCAAATATCTAATCAGAAAGTCACATGGCAGCAACTCAAAATATTTAGGCACGTAGACATGGTCAAGACAAGCTGCTGATGTTCAAACCGAGCATCAGAATGGGGAAGAAAGGTGATTTAAGCGACTTTGAACGTGGCGTGTCTGGTCTGAGTGTCTCAGAAACTGATGATCTGCTGGGATTTACCTGCACAACCATCTCCAGGTTTACAGAGAATGGTCCTAAAAATATAAAATACCCAGTGAGCAGCAGTTCTCTGGAGGAAAATGCTTTGTTGATGCCAGAAGTCAGAGGAGAATGAAGAATCTGCCTTGTATCGACAGTTCAGGTAGTGGTTGTGGTGTAGTGTGTGAGGGATGTTTTCTTGCCACCCTTCGGGCATTGTTTAAATGGCATGGCTAATATTGTTGCTGACCATGTCGATCCCTTTATGACCAATTTCTTAAACATGACAATGAGTTCACTGTACTCAAATGGCCCCCACAGTCACCAGATCTCAGGGAAATCGAGGACAGATGTATGAAATGGCAGCTTCACATTATAGACGTGCAGCTAATAAATCTGCAGCAACTGTGTGATGCTATCATGTTAACAGGAGCCCAAATTTCTGAGGAAGATTTCCAGCGCCTTAAGAATTAAGTCAGCCTGAAGGCAAACAGGGTTCAAACCCATACTGGCAAGGTATACCTAATGTATATATTCCAATTTTACTGAAAAATATTCAGGATTTTAATTTTTAAAATAATTTGTATTATCCCTCTATGGCATGACTTTTTATCTTAGGAGGAAAAAAATATTTCACCTTAGTTTTTTGGAGCTTGGGGGTCACTGATAATATATCAATCATAAAATATGCCCCCACCTCCCACCAGATTTTGGTTTGTTGCCTCAGGGTAAAACAATGCTATAAGGGTAGAAATAGGTTATATAATAGGTGGAATAAGGAACAAACAAGCAATAAATACATTAGAAGAAGTTCTATTCCAACATTAAACAACTATTTTAACAGTTCTTACTATAACAAACATCAGACGCAAATGGTTTATCAATCAGTGGGTTACAGATTACGGGCACTTAGCAACTGTGTTGCAATTTGTGCTCTGAAGCCCATACGGGCCTGACTAGAGCAAGGCTTTCAGGTGGAAAGCCGGCATGGTGGACCTGGCCCCAGAGCCCGAGTGGCTGGAGGATACCCGGTCCTATGGGTGGAAGGGTTTGAGAAACTGCATTTGCCGGAAGGCCGTCATTGGCTGTGCTGTGGACCACCATCCATAGAGGGTTATGTTTGTTTGGGTTTTTTTTTCTAAAAGTCAGAAAATGTCTCTAAATCTCATCACAATTTAGTCGAGCCTAAATTAATATTGTCTGCCTTTGTTTTAGCTTTGCTATAGACACTTTTATATATTGAGTATCAAAGATAACATGTTGAAATTTTGTTGTTAGCTACATTTTGAATAGTTAGGTGATCATCTATTTTGTTCCCTGACATTTTGAATCACTAAACTTAATATTATTTAAGCTTTATTATTCTTCTAAATATGAACACTAATCTTTTTAAGTGGCTGAAACCTAAAGACATTGAAAGTAATTTGGCTCCTGAAAAACAACCCTACACATTTGTACCACCTGAATTAAATGATTTAGATGCATGACTGAATACTTTTGGTAATATAGTGTATATTTCTTTTCCAAATTGGTTTATTTGTTGAGAGCTTTGATATTGAAAAGAGACGGTGGTACGTGCTAGTCTGATGCATTACAAGCAAAACAACAAGTGCTACAGAGGCCTGAAATATTTTGCTGATGTATAGCTAAACGTATTTCTCTAATTTGTTAAAATTAAAAAAAAAGAGTGCCATTCAGTTTCAAGCACCATCCCATTCCCTTTAGGTTTGACCTGACGCAGTGCAAATGGGAACGGCTCCCCGACATGCTGCATCAGAGGGACTACTTTTCCGCAGTGTGCCTGGATGGGAAGGTTTTTGCTCTTGGGGGTAACTGTGATGATCATCAATACCACGATGCTGTTGAGTACTACATTCCTGAGGAGAACATCTGGAGGTGAATATATTCACCAAACCTGAAGAATGTTTAAGCTCTGCTTCAGCACTTTTTTATATATATACAGTGTATATATTGAATGCAACAAAAAGTTTGAGTATATCAAACTTAATGTTCTATAATCCTGCCATTACCAGATATTGAGTTAAAAAGGATAGTTAAGAGGTCAGTTTAAAAGTTGTGTATCTAACTTACTGAAAACACCTTCACTTTGCTTTTAATTGGGGTGTTGTCCTCTTGTTGTCACGGCTCGTAAGCCGGCTACTCAGAGGACCCAACAATGCAGACCACCGAGAAACAGCTCTGCAGTAAAATCA
>JAVDPK010002659.1:52191-63150 GCA_034780415.1 Cichlasoma orientale | reverse complement strand
GTAGGAGGTCAGACACACCAGGCAGGACTTCAGGGCCTTCAGTTTGGGTCCAGTGCAGACGTCACAGGGAACTTCTCTTGGTATGGCAGCTTGTTGCTCTGAAATGCTGATGCTGGCTTTCTGCTGAACTTCATGCCTGAACTGAGAAACCATCTCAGAGATGAAGGTGTTGACCCTCAGCTGAGGTCTAGTGAGGAAAGTCTCTTTACACATGGGGCACATGTACTTCTTATTAACATCCCAGTAATTAGTGATGCATTTATTGCAGTAGTTGTGTCCACACGATGTGGTGACTGGATCGGTGAACACATCCAGACAGATGGAGCACAGAAACTGATCTTCAGCTTGCAGACTGTTGGCAGCAGACATGTCTGCACTCTGCGGGGGGGAAAAAAGTGTGAAAAGTTAATTTCCAAATACATATTTTCTAAGCAGTTTAGAAATGTCAAATCCTGACTTCAGGTTCAAACAACGGAAACAAAGATAAGACTGAAAAAAATCCTCGCGTGACACCAATCTGATGTAGAAATTTTATCACAAAGTTTTGATTTTTAATCATACGACTCTGAACCAAAAATCAGGAGGGCATCAAAAGAATCCAGAGCCTGGACATTACAGCTCAGGGACAGCACCAGAAATGGTACAAACCCACTCCATACCACAATCGTTCATATCTAACAGTACTTGTTTTTTTGTAATTGCTTCATGTGTTCATGGGAACTGAGACGTTGCTGGTTCAATTCCAGTGAGGTTTAAAAGTCAAAAGTTTGGTCTGTTAGCCACTGGACATGACACTGGAATGCAATTTGGACTGGAGTTGGAGGATGATAAAGAGAGGGGAGGCAGTCAGAACTAAGGGGATTGCACTACCAGAAGGCATGTACCACCAGCATATAGAAGTGGCTGATATAACTTGCTTTGCAAACGCATTGTGTGCTGGTCTATTACGTTCCAGCTCCAGTTATACGGTGGCTCTAAGGAGGTCAAACACACAAAAACTTAAAGGGCACATATCATGCTTTTAAATGCTTCCTTTTCATATGTAAATCATTCACATGTGGTCTGTATAAAGTAGAACTGCAATGCTTTGGTCTGAATTCCTCGTTATTGTAGCTCCATAGACCCCTCGTTTACACCTTTTCTGAGGCTCGGCTTAGAGCAGCTCGTTATGGTGCGGTCTCTTTAAATATGAATGAGACATTTCACGCCCCGCCCCCCTCCAGTTCGCAGAGAAACAAGGAGAGCTTTCCCCACTGATGTGAGTAGATTTCCGAGAAAAATACTTCAAGGGCTAAAAAAGTGGATTTTGCATGATACGTCTCCTTTAAAGCACCAGCAAGTAGAAAAGCACGCAAAACACAATGTGCATCTAACACAACCGTTTCCAACCAACCAATCAGACAACACAGAGTTAATATTTGTGGTACTGAGATAGGCAGTGGGTGTGGTGGCCCAAATCCAATTCTGCTTATGGCCCAATGAACCCTTGGGCCGCCTCTATGGTAAGAGACAATGAAACAGAATCACCACCTTCACCTCAAGCTGAAGACTCCAAGCACATACTTCCAGAACTTCTTGAATTCTCAAAGTATTCCAAGTATTCCTCAGTAATGAAACAAGCAGTTAACTTCAGGCACAGGTCACGTGCAGCTCCACGGATGAAAATAAGCCAACATCTCTGCAACCCTCTGCCCCTCAGAGGAAGACCACACTCATGTTCTCCTACCTGCACGTTCAGACTGAGTCACACTGCCTGCAAACAGTTCGTGTGTTTGCTGATATTTGCTGAGCTCTCGCTAGAAAGTCCTACCGCTTTAAAATAAAGTAATATGCGCATGCGGAGTCCTCTGTACTGGGCTTTGTCCTGCAGCAGCAGCGGTCTCACGCGTGGGACCATCTCCGTGTCAAAACGATAGCAAGAGCAGGAATGATACTTTAAATATCGAAGTATTCACAGCATTTATTTCCTGTACAGATAACTAAAAGTGGCCCGTGCAACAGTCAGACTCTCGCTCTCTTTTTCTCTCTCGCACTCGCACGCACGCGCGCTGCAGAGGAGCAGCTGTAAAATTAGAGGCTTACTTATTTAACTCAGATCGTTACCTTCTCTCTGTCCGTCTGAGTGCGAGGAAGAAAATAAGTTTTCCTGGGGTCGCGAGGACGTGATGAGCTGTTCACGGTGTGAGTCCGCCGCTGAGCCGGGGCGCATCAACTCTGCCGTTACTCCGCAATTTGAATTTGAATCTCCCTTCGAGGCTCCGCCTCTTCCGGCAGCTGTTTGCTACCTCCAGGCTCTCTCTCTCTCTCTCTCTCACACACACACACACACACACACGCACACACTCACTCACACACGCAGCAGCTCCTTTACTTTTTCGTCTGTTTTTATTCTCAGGTTTTGGACTTTATTGCAGCTCAGTTTTCTCAGACCTGAGCAGGAAAATGTTTGATCGCTTTACAGTTTGTTTCCTTCATGTTCTCCTGTTACCGCAGAGCTCGCTGAAGTAAAACAACGCTCATGAGCCGCTTTATGGCCTAAACATGTGACCGAATCCGAGCAGTCTGCTGTTTCTCGGTGTGCTCACACACTCATTATGCTGCTGAGCATCTTCAGCATGGAATCATGCAGTATCTCCTCTGCTCAGCTGCATGCCTGAGCTGCAGCACACGCTCAGCAGGGTTTCAGTCCTAACAGCAAATCTGATCATTGATGGGATCAGCGCTGGCTGAATTCCCCCTCAGGCCTCAGGTCAGGTCTCTGAGCGCCTCCTTTCAGAACCGAACCAGCATCGAGGACCCAGACAGACACGGAAACACGAACAAATGAATCAGACACAACATCAAAGACTGAGAACTCAGAATAAATCATGTTGGTGACAAACCTCCGCAGCTCCTGCAGACGATGCCTTTGCTATAAATGAAGCGCAGACGAAAGGAGCAGCAGCACCTTTGGGACACTCAGACCACCCCCACTAAGGTGGGAAACAGGAAGCAGTGAGAAGGAGACACTGCTTCCAAGCCTTAGTCTCGGTGCTGAGTCTGAGGCTCAGTGTGTGTGTGCCGGTTTCAGGCTCGGGAGGAGCAGCAGCTCATGTAGATGTGGGTCAGTTTGAGTGGGTCACACAGGATCTGATCAATTCTTAACATTGTTACGTGTGTCTGTGCAGCAGGAGTCCAGCCTGAAAGGAGGAGGAGCTGAATCAGATCATGTGGAAATGTTTTATTATTGATGTTTCACGGAATGAGATTAAAGGAATTACAGAGACAGTTATTAGTTATCCGTCCTGCAGGGTCACAGCAGCACTGGCAGCGTTTACAGCAGCTGAGAGAGCAGGTACCCCGCACACCTGAGTGCAGAAGAACCAAGCTGAGCTGACGCGATGATGATGTCAGACACACGCTGAGCAGCTCAGTTACAGTTAGCAGGCGTTACTATAGAAACTAAAAGTTATTCATCTTTGCTGATTTCCTGATGAATCATCAGGTTCGATGATGGAATCAAAGGCACTTAATCAGCTGCAGTCTGAAGCGATCTGACAGTTTAACACTTCAGACAGAATCCACCGTTTATACTGAAGTTATGTGACTGTGGACGCTCTCAGAGGCCTTTCAGACGTTAGTCTCTGATCTCCTGATGATCCTGATGCTGTGTGAGCCGCTACGGCCCGGGGTATTCAAACACAGCAGCAGCTCCCATCCCGGTCCCGATGCACATGGACACGACGCCGTACGCCCTGCAGAGAACACGAGAGGGCGACACTGAGAACACGTTTTCAAACACACGGGAGTGGGTGGGTATGTGTGTGTGTGGGACACCGACCTCCTGCCTCTGCGTCTGAGCTCGTTGAGCAGCGTCACCACCTGCCGGGCGCCGGTGCAGCCCAGAGGGTGACCCAGAGCGATGGCGCCGCCGTTAGGATTCACCTTCTCCGGCGGGATCCCCAGCTTCTCCACGCAGTACACCGCCTGAGAGGCAGGAAAGAACGCCACAGGTTATCTCCACCGGAAGGACTGAGGTGGGGCCAAAGCTTTTAGAATAATCTGTAATAAACTTTATTTAAAGAGCAAAGAGCTGCAGCAACTAACTAAAACAAAGACTGGAGACCAGAGAGCAGAAGAAAGGAACAGTTCAGGAAATAAAAGCAAATAAAATCTCTAAACGTTCCATAAACGTTTAAGATGCGAGTTAAAGTGAGCTGATTTCCTCCTGCTGTCTCAGTTTGTGGTTAAATCTGGAAAACTGAAGTCTGTTTTCAGGGAGAAGGTCTTCTACAGCATCAGCTGTTCCTGATTCGATTTTGGGTTTGTTTCCTCTTATTTTCAGCCAGTAAGTCCAATAATAACAATAATAGATAAATGTTAGGTTACACTGACACACTGTAACCTTTATTTAATTAAAAAAAAAAAAAGAAAAACATTTTTATTTACAATGGCAGACTGACAGAAGGCAAAGGTTCTTGGGAAAATATGAAACCCTTTAACACACCCACGTTTGACTTGTCCAACGCTGCCCCCTGCTGGCAGAGGTGTTAATGTTTGCAGAGTGATTATAAAAGGATCCTTTCTCACACACACACAGACAGAGTTCGGTGTCCTTTAGGTTCTGCATGACCGACCAGATCCCACGCTTACTGAACAAAGCTTCACCTGTCCAAACTGCTCTGAGGTCTGTGGAACTCACCTGACTTGCGAAGGCCTCGTTAATTTCAAACACATCGATATCAGCCACAGTGAGTCCTGAAGAGAAAAACATGGATTCAAAGGTGTTGTACAAACTGACACACCTGGGCTTCAGTATCGAGGCAGGTATTCCCTTTAAACAGGGGTGGGCAAACTATGGCCCGGGGGCCACACCTGGCCCACTGGTCTTTTTATTTCGGCCCGCCAAAGATTGGTACAGAATTGCCCAAATCAAATCATATTATAATTATGACACATGTTGAGGATTCTGAGAATTGTTACAACAAACACCAGACTTCGATGCACTGGCAAAAACAACACTGTTCCCACTAAAAGTAAATGTAAGTATTAACACTGTAATGCCTTTTTTATGTGTTTGATATGTATGCATCTGGTGCTGGCCCAGCCCGTCTGTCAAATTTCAAAATGCCAATGTGGCCCCAGAGCCAAAAAAGTTTGCCCATCCCTGCCTTTAAAGGTCCCACAACCTGAAAGTCCACCTTCACAGGTAAGGTGAGGCCTGCCTCCCAGATTTACACACCAGTGAAAATTTCCCTGTTTCTGTGTAGAGTGTGGATGGTCAGCAGCAGAACCACCTCCAGTTTGCAGGCTGTGTCTAAAGTGTCTGAAATATTTGAAGTGTTTCTGGGGCTTAAGCTGCTGTCGGCGGAGCGCCTGCTGCTGCTGCTGCTGCGTCAGTCAGTCAGTTCATGTGGCCTTAATGCTGATTTAGGCTCAGTTAAACATCAGCCACACCGCGTCCTCAGAGGAGAGTTAGTGTTTGGTTTCAGTGGAGCCTGGAGGGCGTAACAGGAACAGAACAGCTCCGTAAAAAATTAAACTACCATAAAAATTAGAGTCTGTTCATTCAAAGTGAGCATATCAACCAGCTGTGTCGCTGTCCACCTGTCAGTTAAAGAGGCCACGCCCCTAACGGACGCAGGTATAAACACTTCTTACCAGCTTGCTGCAGAGCTGCAGGGATGGCGTACGCTGGTCCGATGCCCATCACGTCAGGAGGGACGCCCACCACTGCGCTGGCCCTCAGGACTCCCAGCACCGGCAGACCCAGAGCCTCGACAGCAGACCTGCGGCCAATCAGCACGGCCGCCGCCCCGTCGCTCACCTGGCTGGAGTTACCTGAGGCAAACGAGCACGTGAGCTTCTGACTGCTGAGCGGGATTCATTCCACGGCTCTGGCCGAACTCTGACCTGCTGTGGTGCTGCCGTCGGGTTTGAAGGCCGGCCGCAGTTTAGCGAGTCCCGCCAGCGTCGTTCCCGGTCTGACGCCCTCGTCTTTGCTGACCGTCACCTGGCGCTCGTTGCCCTCGTCGTCCACAAACTTGGTGGTGACGGGAACGATCTCCCGGTCGAACAGACCCGTGCTCTGCGCCCGGGCTGCCCTGCATGCGGGAAGGACCGACATTCAGCTGGAAACACATACTTTGACTTCAACCTCATCAAGTGTGCATCCATTTATCTGTAATTAAACCCGATGAAAACAGCCTCCCCGACCGCTTTAATAAGCTCAAAGCATCAGGTTCTGAAGCTGCTCCTCGCTTCCTGTTCCAATGATGGATGCTCATATTAACCATGACCAAAGTCTCAAATAATGAGGACAAAAGCTCAGACTGCTCTAAACGCTCATTTTTTTCTGCTCTTCGATCTCTGTGATGTCAGAAAGAGTGGACAGAAGCTTACAAAGGGCAGCCAATCAGAACAAATTTACCCTAAAGGAGGGTGGCTGTAAAGGGGGAGGAGCTAAAGCAGCCTGTCCCACACAGAGGATGAAGCGAGCAGCTGCAGATAAAGGAGGATTATTTTTGAACTGCGAGTCATGCAAAGCTGCCCGAGATGAGTGCAGGAGCAACAACATGGAGCTGGAAATGTTTTTATTTTACAGATGAGACGCAGTCAGAAAATAAAAACGTTCTTACTTCTGCTGAGAACCGAGAGCGAAGGCATCCTGCTTTTCTCTGGAGACTCCAAACCTCTCCGCGACGTTCTCAGAGGTGATGCTGCAGAAACAAACACACACAAGGCGTTACAATAAAGACAAAATATAAAATCAGCAATGCGAAAAGATTCAAATCAGTTTTATATCTCATATTTACAGATGCTGACCATGTCGAGGATTATGATGTTTCAGATTATCAAAGTTACTTTGTGTGAATCGTGACGTGATTATAAGAAATAAATGCAAAGTTTTAAAACTCTAGATTAGGGGAAGCTTTCACCACCCCGTCGTCCCGCTCTCACCCCATGGGAATGATGCAGTCTCGGGCCTTGTCGTTGTCCACCAGCCTGGAGCTTAGGTCGCCCGGGTTACCGATCCCCCGCAGCGACATGCTCTCTGCGCTGCAACGCAAACAGGAAACGCATCATTTCTGTCAGCGCGTCACACGGACTGCATTTATATTCCGCTACGAGAACTTTATTCACACCATGCAGTTATGATCTTCATATTCTGTGATCCTCTCAGGATTATTGAACGATAAAAGAAAACACTTCTTTTAAAAAATGGAAAAGATGAATAAAAATAAAATGGATTAAAGTTGTAGTTATGGTACAGCTACATTTTTGCATTTTAAAAAGTCAAAATTATGATTTCAGTCAAAAAATAAAGTCTGATTTGAGCCTTAATCATTATATTAAATTTAAAATCAATTAAATTTGTATTTCTTACTTTTGTCTCATAAGTATTCATTTTTCATGACATTTTACATTCATGTTTTATCCATTTTTGTTTGGTTTTTAAATCAAATACAATAATAGGTTTTATTTTCATGTCACAGTTTACTATGTCAATGTCAGAATGAGATTAAAATTCAAAATGATTTAAATAAAATTTTTTATAACGTAATTTTCCTTTTTAAATAAAACTTATTGGCTCCTAAATTTAACTTAATAAAACAATTAAATTCCTTTAGACCAAGAAATCATAAAATTTAGACTTTAAAAAAAAAAAAAAAAATCACTTACTAATTCTAACTAACAATTTTGGCAGAAATGGGCCTCCATACCTCTACAGTCACCAGTAAGAAAATGCTGTAATTTTGATTGTGTGTTTATTTCTGATGTGTTTAAAGATAGAAGACTTCACCTGTTTACAGGAAAATATGATTGATATTTTTATGACTCTCAGCTTCATTTGAACCTCTTTTTTTTTTTAAACATCTGGATGCAGAGGTAAACCCACCCGCAGGCGAGGCCCAGGTCGATGGCTCTGCTCCTGATCGCTCCTGATGGCACAGACAGATCAGAAATCGATCACTGAGGTAAAAACTCTGAGGTTTGATTTGTCAGAGCGCTCCAGTCTTACCTGCTATGTTGAAGAGAGCCTGCAGGCCGGAGGAGCACTGCCTGTTCACCGTGTAGACGGGAACCGACTCAGGGAAGCCGCTGAAAGGAGGACAGAGCGGTGAGGAGCACAAACAAATGGCGGAAACCACCGAGCGCGTCAGAGGCTTCAGACTCACCTGAGGAAGTGAGCCACTCGGGCCATCAGAGCGCCGGCGCCGGGCTGCAGCACATTACCTGCACACACAGAGGTTAGGTACAAATCCACCTGACATCATCCACGTACAGACAGGTGCATCAGCTGAGACACAGCAAAGCAGACAGGGAGGACAGAGATGACTTTTTCTCCTCACCCACGCAGACGTCTCCCAGCTGGTCAGGTGACAGTCCAACGTCCTTCAGCACCGCTGACATCACGGCGCTCAGCAGCTCGTCAGGTGTGGTGTCCTGCGGGCAAAGGAAGGGTTCGATTCAGTCAGCACTGTGGAACTCTGCCGACTGAGGCCGGTTCACTTAAACCAAAGAAAAACCCAGCAGAAATACAGGCCTGCACCCAAAATCCAGCAGAACACACTCAGAATGTGATTTTTAGTCTCAGTGTTCACTTTTTAATGCTGTGACTTACAAATATTATTACTAAGGCACCAACACATGAATAAACTTATCAGGACGGCCGGCTCTGTGATTGGAGGTCATGGATCATCCTGAGCAGCCTCTGCAGAGCTCCAGCTGACACAGACACCTTTCATACCCCACACAGCCACCTGGATGCTAACATGTATCCTATCTTGTATCCTATCCTGTATCCTTTCCTAACATGTATCAGTCTGACAGACTACAGTCTGTCAGACTGATACATGTTAGGGATACATGTTATCCTGCCAGGGATCAACATTAACAATCATGACATCAAAAATAAATTCCAAATACAGGTTTCAGAATCCATCTCACAACTTTTACTTTTTAACCCAAATATAAAAACCAAAAATCTCAGTTCAACTATATACAGTATATACATATGTATGTACGTATGTATGTATATGTATATACAGTGTGTATGAAGTGAAACAACAGACTGCATAAATAAACCATGGGACAATAACAAAAAATACAAAATGAATATGCTGAGGTAAAAACGAATATGAAATCAAAATACAGTAAATGATCAAGTGTATTAAAATCGTATATTTTAAAATTTCGTCTGAGCTGCAGTTTAAAAGGTCTAAAAATTACCGTAATAACGACCGTAAAGCGCGGTCGGTTCCTGCGGCTCCATTTCGGTTAAACTCGGTAAACTTCGCCCCTCACCTTCGCCACAGCTGGCAGGTAACCCGCACCCACCTTAAAGCCTCCCCTCTTGGCCTTTCCGATCGCGGTCCTCCGGCCGTGAACCACCACCACGTCCTCTGGAGAGACGCGGCCACCCCCAGCTGCCGCCGAGCCGCACTCCCACCTCCGTAAGTCCCGCCTGAAGCCCGACGGGCCGCCGGGACTCAGGTGTCCGGAAATGATCTTCAGCCTGTGCATGACGGCGGCGGAGCTGTGAGGAGATTCCCGGAGCGGTTCGGAACTCCGGTTTGGACTCTAGACTCTGAACCCGCTGCAATAACATCCGGGTTTACAAAGTGAGGACGGGAGCTGCGGAGGGACAAACAGAGCGCTGCTGCTGAGTTTACAGCAGCACTGCGGTCAAGTGAGACCTCGTATGCGAAGTCACAGCCAAGCCCGCCGCACGTAGAATTTTGTTGCGCTTTTCTTCTAGATTATGCAGTACGGGTGCCGAGTGACCTGGGAACATCAGAAGAAGAAGAACTCTTCTTCTATTGCAGTTTGACCATGTTACTGCAAATGCTTCTCTGCTAAAATATAGTAGAGTTTCTAAAGTATCACATGAAAATACTCAAGTAAAATATTCAGTCAGTTTAAAGAAAGTTCATAGGAAAGGATTACTGAGATCGGCTGCCCACTGATCCAATGTAACACTAACAAATAAAAAATGCATGATTGCACATTAACACACTGTTACTCTTTATTTTTGACACTACAAAAATCAACATTACTAAGTTAGTATTTATCAGCCCACTGCATCCATATGAAATGATGTTTCCACCTCAGAGTCTTTGTTTCTTTAGTGATGCTGAGCTGTAGTCACTTTTTCTAACCATATAGTTTCAGCTGCCCACTGCAGCACGGCTGACTACACCTGTCTGCAGGATCAAAGTACTGATATGCAAATACATTTGCAGCAGGTTCACAGCTGGCGTCACTGGCATCCCAATCTCTGCAGCCAACTGCAGAGAGCAGTGACCACAGGAGTGCAGCTGGGTGGAAAATGGGGGGGGACATGTTTCTCCTTTCTGCCAGCAGGTCTGAGAACCTTCTCAGGTATTAGTAGGTAGTAGCTGAAGGGGGGAAAAAAACTACAAATGCCTGGACAGGAAACAGGAAGTTTTGTTGCTCTGCTCAGGCAGGCCACACCTGATTTTAAGTGAAATGTCATGAAATATGCTTATATGTAGCTCTAAGATGAGATGTATTTGTATACATTTCATTATATTAGGGCCATGGGTTTTATTTACTGTTCATGGAATTTGCAATGTATTTCACTTGTTTTTCTGGTATTTACTTTTTGTTCCTGTTGTTATAGAACTGTTGGAGCAGCTGAGGCGTGCACTTGTGAGTGGGCACCAACCAACAACCAATGCACTGGAAGTTATTTCACTGTTTAATCGGTGGAACTGTGTGGGTTTTATCACAGTTGATGTGCGTTTTGTTTTCTGATTTTAACAATTAGCTGTTGATGCACCCAAGTTAGTTATAGCAAATTATTAGGATGCTTTGAAGTTTGCTTGCTGAAGTTTTTGCAGTCAAAATTGGCTTTTCAAAATAAAAGCCAGGGGACAGTAAAAGTTGTCTACTGTTGTTTACCATTTTTTCCAAAGTAAAAGCATCTGGCTTGTAAAAGGAGATTATTTGAGG
>JAVDPK010002659.1:23607-37202 GCA_034780415.1 Cichlasoma orientale | reverse complement strand
CTTCTTGGAGCTCAAAATTAAATCAGATTTTTTCTTAAAATGGTGCATTTTCTCAGTTGAAACATTTGATATGTTTTTTATGTTCTGTTGTGAATAAAATCTGGGTTTATTTACATTTCTCACAGAGACTCGGCTGCTTGGGAATCATCAGCCTGTAAATACTCGCTGAGTTTGCGGTGGTACCTGGAGGACCAGCGGACTCCAGCTTCAGGACGAGCTGCTGCGTCTCCATGTTGAAGAGTCCGATGTGTCCGGTGTTGAAGGACGTCACCATGTGAGCCGGCTCGCTGCTCACCAGGTCCACAGAGGTCGGAACGCCGAGCTCTGAGAGAGAAGCAGAGACTCAGCACAGCCTGCTACAAATACGTTAAAAAGCAACAACAAAAAGAGAAAAGACCCCGAGATACTTAAACTCCTCCAGACCCCCCGCATGCTGCAACCATCTCTGCTACAGAGAGAGGACGGCTGCAGCAGAGTTTACCACAAACCTCCCCTCAGATCAATAAATCAGTGTAACGTTTAACCCTCGGTAATAAACCGCTGTGATCGGCGGTGCTGAAGCTGCACTGAGCTCCAGATGTTCTCTCACAGATGTTCTCACCTCCTCTCTCGTTGAAAATGGCGAGACACGGCGAGGTGTCGGCGGCATTCCACAACCGGACCGTCCCATCGGCCGAGCAGGAGAGGAGGCGGTGGTGAGCTGAGCCGTAGACCAGGCCCCATACTGCGTCCGTGTGACCGCACAGCGCCCCCCTCAGGACGGACGGCTCTGCAGCAACGAGGACGTAGAAAATAAGACCAAAGTCTCACATCAAGAAAACTTCATGTGAATTCAGAAATCATCGTGAAAACGCGTATCAAGATAAATTGGGCCGTACCATAGGAGTCGTAGGGGTCGATGTTGGGGTTGGGGGTGTTCCAGCTCTGAATGGTGCCGTCCACCCCCCCACTGAAGCACTGCTCGCCGCTCGAGCTCATGGTGACGCACAGGACGGCACCGCTACCGAGCCGAGAGGAAATTATTATTATTATTATCCAAACTGATCACAAAATGACTCAATTCATGGGATTAATGCGGTGAGAACGTTTTTCTTTCCTGGTAATAATCCAGATATATGAGGAAAAGCTGAATATCAGATTAGTTTGCTCACATGAGCAAAGGTTAATGAACTGAATCTGTGAAAGCTCTCAGACAGGATCTCACCTGTGGGCTCTGAATGTGTAGATGGGCTCCACGTCCAAAGCGGCACACCTGCAGGATTCAAGCAGAGGGATGAGAGCGGTGCTGCTCTGCGGCAATTCGAGGAAATTCGTCCTGGAAAACTCATTTTCACTGTTTGTCATTTTTAAGCTCCGGTCCTGCTTTTAAATGGAACTAACTCAGCTACGTCTGCACTAATCCTCCCACCCAGGAGCCGCAGCATCACACTGCTGTGGAAATAAACCAGCAGCATCACAGCGAGGCAGCAGCGCCACCATCAGGCCGAACTGTGAACTCGTTCACGTAATCGCGTGAGCCGACAGCTCAGGCTGCTCTGAACACTGATCTGCACGCAGTTTTTCTGTTACTGGATGAGAATACAGAAGCCCCGCCCAACTGCTGCTTGTGAGGGGTAGCCAATCAGAGGAAAGTTTGCTTAAAGGAGGAGGAGCTAGAATGTCAGAATAAAACAAGGCCCAGAATCAGATAAAGGAGGATTAGTTTGAACTGTGACTCATGCAAAGGTTCGTTAAGTGTTTGAGGAGCAGAGTGGTTAACGCTCAGCGCAGCTTTCCACTTCAGGCGTGCAGGGTAAAAAAAAAAGCATGTTTATCTTTTTATTGTTATTTTTTTATGTATGAGTGAACTGTGTAGTTAAAACACGAAGTCTCACTTCTTGGCGGGCGCCGTCTTCTGGAGGTTCCACAGTTTGAGGGTGTGATCCTCGGAGGCGGTGACCAGAACCGGCTCCAGCGGGTGGAAGGCCAGACTCCGGACCGAGTCAAAGTGGCTCCGCAGGGTGAACTTCGGGTTCCACGTTTTCCTCAGGGCGTCTTTGTTGTTGGCGATCTGAGGGAGGGAAAAGGTCTCGTTAAGTTTTCTGAGAGGTTAGAATCACATCAGCGTGTCACCTCTAAATGTTTCCCCTTCCTTTAGTGCAGGAACCGTCTGAAAACATTCACATTTAATACAAACCACACAGAAAAAGACGAGTGAAATGTTTTGTGCAGTTTTTAGTCACTCTTTTTGATCCGTCACCTTTTCTTTCTGAGGTCATGTCCATGAGGCTGCGTGGCCTGAAGGGCGCCTCTAACAGGTTAATAATTACTCACGTCGTACATCAGGCCCTCGGCCTCGTTGGCGACAGTCAGCCCGGCCAGTTCTCCCAGTCCAAGCTCATTAGAAACCGCCTCATCCACTCTGCCCAGAATGAATGACTTCCCCGACGACGGCAGGAACGTCATCGCCTCTGCAGGAAGGAAACAGGCAGCAAAAGCTGAGTTTGAACATTTGTGTCCAGCCACAGATGATTCATGGGCTGAGAAGGAGGGCGAGCTACCTTCATCAGGGCGGCCGACTTCGTGCTCGTTCAGCCTGGGTACGCTCGGCCGGGAGGGAGGCGTCACGGCCGGCTGCATGGAGGAGAGTTCCTCCGTGTCCCGCAGGTTAGCCAGCATGTCCTGGAGTTTAGACCGGTTTGGTCCTGCAGGAAGAGGAAAAAGGGCGAGAGAGGATGAGGAGGGAACAGGAACACAGAGGAGGGAGAACGATGTGAAGATGTTTGGGGGAGATGAAAAATGAAAATCTGAAACAGTTGAGATGGAAAGAAGGAGCAGCTGCAGCTCTGCAGGGCATCGAAGGCAAATCAAAGCAGAGGAACAAAGAAGCGCAAGAGCATGAAGAAAAACATAACAGGAACACACTGATGCTCAGAAATCCACAACCACTGCCATCTTTAGAGTAATACCATCATTGATGTCATTAAACCGGAATACTTTCTGTTCGGTTCTACACGGATAGTTTAATAAGGATCAGCCTGCGTCTGTGTGAGGCTCCAGTGAGGGTGCAGGAGACCAACAGCAGCTAAAAAACTGAAGATAATCAGAAGGAAGTGAACAAAAGAGGAAAAAAAATCATCCCGAGCAGGACCCTGTGTCCAGATCACAATCAGAGCTAGAAGTTAACAATGTTTCCTTCAAATCATTTCAATTTTAAAAGCACTCTGGCCGTCTCGTTTGACTTATATTCACTGGTCTGTATGTAATCAGTGCTTCTTGATAAAAATACACCAATGAGCCAAAAGCACTGGATTAACATCCAGCTCCGGCCCTCCGAAGGTCCCTGTGGTATCAAACACTGAGAGGTCAGCAGCTGATCCTGAGAGTCCTGGATGCTGGAGCCGCTGAGAGTCAGATACTCCTGTTAAAGTGGTTCAGCTCTTAAAGTCTGCTCATTCCTTCTAAATCCAACACAGCCGGACGTCCACACATCATCAGCTGATGACCACCAGTATTTGCTGCTTCTCTGAGCAGTCAGTGTTTCGGCTCAGAGGTCAGCTGCAGTTCCTCTGCAGTCCAGCAGAGGCGCCAGCAGTCAGTCAATCCCCATAAACTCCCATGTTAAAAATTTACAGCAGAAAAAAAAAAAAAATCATGATTCCAGCTAATTTCCTCCTTCATAGCAGCTGTACGGGGGAGGGTATTTCTATAACTCACCTGTTTAAACCAGATTAAGGCTTAAAGTTTGCATGATTAGGGACGTGGCCCATTTGACTGACAGGTGGCGACACAGGCAGCTGTCTGCTAGTTTCCTATTAAAAGATTTTCACAAAGCTCAAACCCTTCACCTAAAATCACTAAAGATGCATCTGACACAAAGAGGAGCATTTACAGGACTGAAGGCTTTTCAAGGAGAGAGAAAACATTTAAGTGGGAAAAAAAAGCTGAAACAGAGAAAAGAATAAATGGTTAAATGTTACAGGAAGAGGAACACGAAGACAACGAGGTGAGGAAAAACACCAGCGTGAGGGGAACGAAAAGTAAAAGAGGGTGAGGAGGGAGGATGAAGCACAGGCCTGCTACAGGACTTACTCTTCACCCCCTTCTTGCCCTTGCGTTCCTTCCTGTACTGCTCCTTGAGCTGGGCTATCAGTCCCTGGTCCACGTCCCAGGCCATTTCACCCAGAGGAGACTGCTCTTCCTTCTCTACAGGCCGGCAGGAGGAGGAGGAAGAGGAGGAAGAGGAAGGGGAAGGGGAAGGGGAAGGGGAGGGGGAGGAAGGTGGGGCAGAAACTTGTAAGTGTCTGGATGCACTACAGCTCAAATCCACCAACGTAGCCGTCACTGAGGCAGATGCAGTGAAGAGGAAGGACTTTAACCGGGATCAGCCTTTTAAAGTCCAGACCCTCCACAAACAAACTAAACCACCAGTTTGGAAACTCAGACATGGACTGGGGGGTAAACAGCCCACCCAGTTCTGTTCTCAGTTCAGAATTAAAGCTCCCACACTGACCCCTCACATTCGCTGGTTTAATCTCTCTGAACAGTTTCAGCAGGTCTGGTACTAATCTCAGACCTCTGCTTATAGTGCATATAATGGCTCTCATGGGGGAAAGAGACGTCTTATTCTTTATGATAAACAGAGCAAAATGCTGTTAATATGAAGCAGCTGAGACGATGTCAGTGTGACAGGAGGAACGTAATGACCCCTCCTCCTGCGTCGTTCCACATAACACCGACCAAAGATGAAGCAGCTCCCCTCCACCCCCCGACCCCTCGACCCCCAGAGTCAGATGATTATTTTGTACATTAACTTCAATACATTTACTGAAGCAATGCAACATTTTTCTTTACCTTCATTCTGTGTGTATTTTCAGGCCTAGCGTGAAGGAGTGGGTCCATATTTTTAATGATCTTTCCTCGCAGAAGATACCGACATGACCATGTTAGAAAATCAGCAGGAATCACAGCCGGATGAAGGTTCTGTTATCGAACTGCTGGTAAAATATAGCATCCACCAGCCCCACAGGGTCACATGAGCCCTGAAAGGTCACCCTTTCCTCAGCCAGCATTTAACACTAACATTTAGGCATTAAAGCACAAAACATAATTATTATCTGCATATTTGCAAATGTATTAATCTCAATTTAATTGGCTGGATTTCTTTTAGATTATTTAGTTAGGGTCCCACTGTTAGCGCCTCCTACGTGATAATCTGGTTTCAGGGTTCTGGATTGGGTGTGAAAAAGGTGCATCGACTCCATTTGTTTTCTGTTTATGATATTCTACATTTTAAATGATTCATAAAAGAAGCCGGCTGTTAAATCTATGCGTCAGCATCTGCAGGCCTGCTGCTGCTGTTAGTCTCCTCCGCTGCAGGGGGCGCAGCTTGACAGGTGTGAAGCAGACTGAGGGGGCGTGATCAGCTGTCCTTTGTGAATATTTAGAAGAGTTTTCCCTGTAAGTGTGATGATAAAATGGAGATGAGAGTGTTCTGCTTTACTTTCTGTTTTAGGTTGGCTGAATCAGAAAAATGCCTCGGACTTTTCCTGAGAGCTGAACTGCAGATAAAAATAATCTGCAGATGGTCAAAGGGCACATGAGCAGCTCCAGAGATGAGAAATGAGCAGCAGTGACGGCTGGCCTGGGGGACGGAGGACAAATCTGTTTCCTAACAGTGCAGAAAGCAACCGAACGGTTTGATCTGTGCTCAGCTGGCTTCATTATCGCAGTTTAAAGGCAGAGACTGTTTAATAGGTCAAACTCAAACGCCTTTTTCCAAATTAAGACGCCGTTGAAAGCAGAAAAAGCTCCATTTTCCTTCTTTTCTTCTGTGGCTTTTCAGGCCGTGAGCACAGAGGATCGTGGTGAGACCTGCAGCACTGAGTCAGCACTCCTTTACAACTATCTGGACTGTGAAGTGTTGAATCACGAAGTGCGTGGGGGAGCTTTCTGTCATTGGCCGAATGACACTGAACGCGTTGCTAAGTAACAGCAGAAAAAGGGTTTCTTTATGTAAACAGAGAGGACGGCAGGTCACCAGGGGCAACGTTATTTTACAGAGACCGGTGCCGTTGTTCAGGACGCCGTTTGTTTTACTGGCACAGAATCTCACGCTTTACATTCTGGATCCTTTTATTTTAAGTTTCACCTGATCTGTAAAGAGTTAATAAAAACTAGACAACACGTTAGGCAGCAATGCTGTTCGATTACTTACCTTAACATTGTGGTTAAAACTTAAACCAAATTCCTTTTATTCATTTCTAATGTTTTAGGAAACCAAAAATATAAACTTGGCACAAAAAGTAAGGAAATGTGTTTTAGTCGATTGTTTCTGTGTTGTAACGATGCTTCGTGGCCTTGAATCTTATACAACTGGAAAGCCTGTTTGTTCCCCTTTAAGTGGAGCCACATCTGTAAGGAAAATGCATTTGTGGGTTGAGCAGCAGAGTTGAGTATGTGGGCTGTGCCCATGCCAAACAGCTTATTCTGCTATAAACTCTGGTTTGGTGGTGTTTATTTGATTGATCGATTGACGTCAGGGGGCATCAGTAGCACGTGGAAGAACCATACACCTGGCGAGTTGTTCCACGGGTGCAACCCACATACTCAACTCTGCTGCTCAACCCACAAATGCATTTACTTACAAATGTGGGGAAATAAACAGACTTTCCAATGGGATGAAGTTCAATACCAAGCAGCATGGTTACAACAAAGAAACAATCGACCAAACACACATTTCCTTACCGTGTGTTTACATATTAAATGGTAAATGTTCTTATATAGCGTTTTTCTACTTGAGCACTCAAAGTGCTTTATACAACATGTTTGCATTCACCCATTCACACACAAGTACTTTCTCTTTAACATTCACACTCCAATCAATACATCTGGAGCAACTCAGGGTTCAATATCTTGACCAAGGGTACTTTGGCACGCAGACTGGAGCAGCCAGGGATCGAACCACCAACCTTCAGATTAGCAGAGGACCTGCTCTCCCCTCCTGAGCCACAGGAAGTAGTATATCAGCTCACTCACCCCACTCTCCGCTGTCCTCCGCACTCCTGGACTCAGGCGATCCGTCCAGCTCATCTGGACTCGCCAAGAAATCGAAACCCTTCAGCGCCTCCTCTGTGTCGGGATCATCACTGAGGTCAGAGGTCGTGGAAGACGGGGTTGACGACTGTTTCTTTCTCACCATCTGTGCAAAAGTATAAAATGAAGGAAGCACATCAGAAGATCAAGATCACGTTACATATTCTCTGCAACCCATGTTTTTATAGCTGCTATTTACAGATTTCTGCTTCACATACATGAAGCCAGCAAGGCCCCAATCAGGCCCAAAGACCAGGCAGCAACTACTGGTTACGAGGGGGGAAAAAAAAATTGTGTATTTGGTGACTGTTGCTGAGTGGCAGCTACCATGAAACTGGTTTGAAAGAGGTATACGGCTGCACCGAACCTTCTTGCAGCTGCTTTAGTGGCTAGCAGATTGTCACAGTCACATGTAGTCTGCATGGAAGACGCTAACTTGCCTGTAAATATTTGCCATTTGAGACCGTTCACCTTCAATATATAAGTTGTAATATAAGTTTAAGCTTTTACTTTGAAGGTGAATGTTTCTGGTTTGAATTTTATTTTTTCAAGTTTCACTACCGTTCAGCAAGTGTTTGCAGACAAGTCAGTGCCTTCTTTGCAAACTACGGGCAACAACGGCAATCTGCTAGTTTAAGTTAGGCTAAGGTTTAGCCTTGAAGGTTAAACTCAACTCAGACTCTGGTCTGCACGCACTCAGGTCTCCAGAAACACACCACAGTCTGGTGCAGGTCAGATACACAGCAGAGATTTCTTAATTATTAGTGGGATACATGAGGAAAGAAAAAGGAAGGAGCAGCAATCACACATGATGGAAACCTGCTTACAAATCGCAGTTTGGGAATAAAGGTAAATGTCTCATTTCCAGCTTCCCCCTCGTTTCATTTTACAAGCTGACAGCTGCGACCTGATTGTGTTTGAAGATAAGGAGCCACACAGACAGTTATTTCTGTGCTCTCAGGTTAGAGACGAATCAATAAGCTGACGGTGAGTTAATCAATCAGCTGACATCCTCCGGATATGAAAAGTTTTCCAGTTTTTCATGTTTCACTCAGTGGGAAGCAGACAGAAATCATCCCTGTGGACTCAAACTGTGAATGCAATTTTCTCACCAGTTTTTCACATTTCAATCAGCACACTAAATGATGACTTGATTAACCTACAAAATATCTGTCAAAGTTACACAAAATGAAAGTAACCTTTCCCACATTACACATTTTATTGGAGGTGCGCCTGAAAGAAAGTGAAATAAAAGTGTGTCGGCTTCTTACCGCAGCCAAGTCCAGGATGGTTTTGTCCCTCCCTTCGCTGTCCTCCTCCTCGTCCTTGTCGCTGAACTCTGCCGCGGCGCTCTCGATGAACTTGAAGGCCTCCAACACGGTGGCCGAGTCAGACATGTCAGGTTTACTGCAGGGAAAACGGGTTTCTGTTAATGATGCAAGCTTTGCTGTTTTCCGCGGCTGTCTTCACCTCCTCGTGCCGTACCTGACCATGCCGCTGTCCTTCAGCGAGGACGGCTCGGTGCCGTTGACCATCGGCTCGGTTTTCTTCTCTGATGGTTTGTCTCCTGAGTCTCCGGTGAGACCGAGCAGCGCCCTCACCCTCTGAGACTTCACATCCAGGATGGTGTCCGTGTATCCGACCTCCTGCAGGTACCTGAGACAGGAAACGGGGTCAGCGAGAGCTTCTGAAGGAGCGACGACAACCACGAGGTTAATCTGGACCTGGCAGACTAACTAACTAACCTTTAGATCCACAGCCTGTCAAGTCGGCTAAACGTGAGCAAACTCGTTTGTATAAGTTAGTTTTTTCATAAAGATTCTCTTATTTTAGTCGTGTGCCCTTTTAATTCCAGCAACGATAGCTGCATATATGGATGTATGTTGAGATATGCATCATCATATTTTGCTGATGTGCGGCTTGTATCCCTGTTGTGAAACACATTGTAATCATATGTCTGAAGAAGTGTTAAAATATATTATTCCTATGTTTAAAACACAGATTATTCCTTTATAAAAGCATAAAGTCTCTCAGGTTGTGTCAGGTTTTGCTCGTGTCTGTGAGATGACAGAGAGAAACCCGATGAATCAACAGCTTTTGCCAATGATGGGAGAAGGAACTGCACTTTAACAGGAAAACCCTCCGATAGCTCTGACATCTGCTACGACCAGCTGGAGCGAGGGAGACCACGGTGCACAAACACTGCAGGTGAAGAATCCACTGGGTTCCCTCATAATAACATTACGCATTTCATCTGAAGCAAGAAGAGAAGCTGAGGCTGTATGGGAGCCTCACACACAGATGCCATTTCCTGCTAATCAGTAAAATCCCAGAATTTCACTCAGCAAACTTGAGCTCTGCCTTCTTGGATGGTCTGTTAGTCCAATGAAACGCACAGCAGCATTATAAGTGGTCAGATAATCTCATTAGAAAGGCTCCAACAGCACAAACACTGTCCAGAGATCCAGTTCAGGGACACCAGTTAGCTGAGGTGAAGCCTGTCACCATCCACCTGTCAGTCTGAGAGGCAAACAGGTGAGTTATAGAAACATCCTCCCCCCTACAGCTGTTATGAAGGGGGAGATTAGCCACAGAGACCAAAGCAGTTTCTGTATCAGGCTGTAAACATGCTTATTTCTGCTGGAAAGTTTAACATGGGAGTTTATGGGGACTGACTCACTGCTGGCGCCCTGCTGGACGGCAGGGGAACTGCAGCTTTTGGAGCTTCAGGGTTTGCTTCCTTTTCCAGTGTCAGAGGCTGAAGCTTGGTTTGTGCCCCTGCTGGAGGAGCTGGTCCTCATCAGTGACTGTGGTTGGGCTCCTCTAGGCTCCTTACGTTATGGAGGACCAACTCAGCAGAGCTCAGTAAAGGAATATCACACTGTGACTTCTTTAAAAGCTAAAGTTGGCACTTTGACTGCAGGACCAACCCTCAGAAAGCTGCTCTGTGTTTATGCCACGTCTCACTGCAGAAACAGCGCAGGTTCAAACAGCCAGATCTACCACAGCTGGAGGTCAACAGCTGTCAGAGATCGATAAAGGGTCACATCATCTCTCCTCTATCTGCAGCCTCTTCCTTAACTGAGACCTGGACCCCAACAAACCAACTCATCACCTAGATTAGAAGGAAGGAAAAACCAAGTCAGCCTGATCTTTAGAGGGCTCTAAATAAAACATCTTCAGTCTCTTCCTGCAGCAGTGGTGCCTTGCTGTACCCACTGAGCTACACAACACCACAATTATATGAATGGAGCAGCACCCTTAAAGAGCAACACAACAGTTTATAAAACCAGACAGATTCTCAGAGCAGTTCAGAGTCTGTGAGAATAAAAACCAACACAAGCGTGAATTAAAAAACCTTACTGCTTCATTAGCTCTAAGCTCTGTTTGCTGCAGGCGAAGAATGGATGTTAGTTCAAGTTCAAACCTTTTCTGGAGGATTTTAGAGTTTTGCAAAGAACGATGCAAATGCTGCCCACAGCTGGAGCAAATCTCTTTGTACTTACTGAGTCAGAATCAAACAAAACTTCTCTAAACTCCCAAAAAGTTCCAACTTAAATCTCCGTACTGTACCTCCACCCGGGGCACCACCGAGACACGACCGTGTTGACCTGAGAGCAGCGTTTAATCAGTGTGGTTTATCCTGAATAACATCCAGTGTGTTTGCTCACGGAGTTCAGCCTCCCTCCATCCCTCCCTCCCATCTGTACCAGCCTCTGCGATCGCAGGAGGCCTCGATGCCTCCACACAATCCTCCATTCACTGTCACCACAAATATCACACAGACACGCACAGAGCTGCACACATGTACAAGTCTGAGGAACTGAGTGAAAAGGCAGGGTGACAAAAGTATGGCAGGTAGTACACCTGCTGATGAAAACCGAGTGACAGGGACACCCGCCAGGCTTTTCTAACATGATCCAAGACCTTTAACTCGCACAGTAATAATACACCAAACTAAACACAAACGCTTAATTTTCCTGCTGCTTTTTCGGACAGTAAACTAAGCACAGATTCTGGACTTTCCTACCGTTATTACAGGCAGTGAACTCACCATGGACGAGGTTCTGGTTTCGACGTTTTTGTCTTTCTGCTATAAATTGTTCTTTAGAGTCTCTCATTCCCAATTTACATCATTTCACCCCCCCCCCTCCCACACACACACACACAAACACACACACAGCGCTCTCAGCGGATTAGTGTGTTTGATTCCCATTACAAGTGTTAATCTCTATTAAGAAGCTTGACTTTGCTGCTTTCTGCTTTCTGCTCTGTGACACATTTAACACACAGACCCTGCTGTCCCGTGACACAGAGGACGTGTGTGTGTATGTGTGTGTGTGTGTGTGTGTGTGTGTGTGTGTGTGTGTGTGTGTGTGTGTGTGTGTGTACTCACTGCCTGAGCAGCTGGCGTCCTTGTTTCCAGCTGAGCTGATGGCTGCTGTTTGGAGGACTTGGAGTTTCGTTGTCGTTCCCGTCGTCTGAAACACACACACACACACACACACAGAAAACGTTACATCCGTGTTTCTGTCCGTCCATTCATGAATTCCCAAAGCGTCACAGTGCAGATGTCCCTCTCCCCCGCCACATCCTCCCGGGTATCCTCGCATGTTCCAGATGAAATGTATGTCTGAATAAAAGTTTTGTTCGGCTGTGTCCACAGGGGGGCAGCAGAGAGGTTTCTCTTAGCAGAAAGCGCCAGTGCGGGAATTTTTTAATGCTGACGGCCAGCAGGGGGCGACTCTGCATCTCACACTGGATTTTATTTTTTTATTAAACTTTCATGGATTTACTTGTGTAGTGTGTGAATGTCTGACAACGTAGTGTCATCTTAAACGTTACACTGTGACTGTCGTTCTTCTGGCCGAGCATGATGCTGAATTTTTCCGAGAGAGAAAAAAACAGAAGAAAGGAAATGCACTTCTTACCTGAATCATAACTCGGTGGTTTGATTTCTCCCTGATTCAGCTCAGTTCCATATTTCAGCTTATGGTATTTGGCCCTGAGGATGGAGACACACACACACACACACGATCACAAACACCTTTATTTAACTGTTTGACCAGACCAGCTTTTCATAAAGCACCTTATAAAAAAGAAGTAACAATAAATGCTCTGCTACAGAGAGGAAATGTAATCTTGTTTCCAGGATTATTCACAGTGAAACTAATTTCACAGAGTTCCTGCCCTGTCCCTGAACACAGCATCTTAAGCTTAAAACTAATTCCAGACTGCACTGAGTTTAAGGTTCATGACCTTTTACCTATAACCCCCACCTCCCACCTTCAAACAGGCCTGTGAGCAGAATCAGCATCAGGATACTTCAGTCTCTTTTTGACGAAGTTAATCTTCATATTTCAGTTCTGAGTGAAACATTTCAGACAGCAGAATCTAGCTCACACATTCAAGCACAAGTTGCTTTATGATGACAGTTTCTGGCTGCAGCCTCAGGGAGTCAATCGTCTGATAAATGTATGCGACCGAACTCTCAGTGCTTGGACGACAGATGTTGCTGGTTTCATCAGAAGCGTTCACCCCGTGTTTTTATGGCTGATCGCGTATCTGATGCTCACGTTTATGGCCAAAGAGTCAAACTTAGCAGCAATTCGAAGATGTACATGAAAAACCAGATATTTCACATATTTGTCTCTGTCGTCATGTGGTCCCATCATGGGGCAGACTCTGGGT
This sequence comes from Cichlasoma orientale, assembly GCA_034780415.1. NCBI lineage: Eukaryota > Metazoa > Chordata > Actinopteri > Cichliformes > Cichlidae > Cichlasoma > Cichlasoma orientale. The sequence goes on along the minus strand of JAVDPK010002659.1, from coordinate 24,437 downwards.
CTGGGGGATAAGTGTCTCACCTCTCCTGCTTGAGGGCATACTCCAGCATCTTGATTCGTCTCACCAGGTCCTTCTTCAGGTTCTCCTGGCCCCGCCTCTCGCCCTGCAGGAAGGCGATCTGAGCCTGTAGCAAACAGAGGAAACCCCGAATGAAGGCGATCACACAGAAAAGGTTTAAACTTCATTTTCTAACATATTCTACCGCTCCAGACATCCAGATTCAATCCCTGCTGTGTGTTTGATTAAACACCAAAGTTCAGTTAATTGAATGAGGCTAAACACACACACACACACACACACACACACACACACACACACACACACACACACACACACCAAAGCAAACTAAGAGAGTGGGGATGAGATTATGGACCTCCTGAGGCTTCCGCAAAGACATCTAGTCTCTATTAAACACGATGAAGATGGGTGTGAAGGGATTACTGAAGGACTCCGCCGGGAACAGAGACATAAAAACAACAAGCAGAAAGGAAAGTAACAGGACCACAAGGACACACAAAAGCAATAAAGAGACACAAAATGACCATAAAGAGACAAAAAAATTCAATTCAGTTTTGTTTACACTGCACCAAATCACAACAGCAGTCACCTCAGCATGCTTCATACTGTAAGACTACAATATTAGAGAGAAAACTCCAATAATCAGCTGGCCTCATATGAACAGCACGTTACAATGATGGGAAGGAAGAACCATTCCATTCTTAAGTATCCTAGGAACCATGAGTAAGCCAGCAATCTGAGAGGGAAGTGCTCTATTGGGGTGATACGGTACTACGAGGTCTTTAAGATAAGATGGGGCCTGATTATTCAAG
>JAVDPK010002657.1:38968-49295 GCA_034780415.1 Cichlasoma orientale | reverse complement strand
TTTAGTGGTAATTAGGTTCTAATGCTTTCTGTGTGTGTGTGTTAATTACGTGTGTGACCATTAGATTCCTTGGTTGTTGTTACTGCAGTATTTTATACTTCTCGTCTGAAGGACTTACAATGCGTATCTGCTCCCAGTGGCTACCTGAAAGAAATCCTAGAGAGGAAAACAGGCTCTTTCTGCAAGACCACTTCCTACCGAACAGTAAGCATAGACCCACATTTATACTGACCTGTCCACCCACTACCTGTCCAACAGAACACAGATGCTTACCTGTAAACTCACCTGTCTGGCCACTCCCTATCTGCAACCAGAAGAACTCTTACCTGAAGACTCCTCCTACTCTGTCGTTCCCCATCTTAAGATACTTACTGGTCTGGCCATTCTCCCTTCCTCTGACCTAAAAAATCACCTGCCAGTAAATCTTTGTCAGTGTTTGTTGGTTTACAATAAAATGCTTAAAACTTGTGACTCTTTTTGGGTCTACTTCTGAGTCCATCTGGTCTGCCTAATCGTGGCATATTAAAGGCCGTGCTATCTCTGTGGTGAGTATATTTTGTTTTCTGGGGTTTCTCTTTTTCAGTCTAATCAACATCAACGTCTCTTTGGACTTCACATTGAGAATTCCAAATGTGGGCAGCACAGTGGTGGTGGTGGGTTAGCACTGTTGCCTCACAGCAAGAAGGTTCTGGGTTTGAATCCATCATCTTGCCAGGCCTTTCTGTGTAGAGTTTGTTCTTCCCAGGTCTGGTGGGTTCTCTCCAGGTACTTCTGCTTCCTCCCACAGTCCAAAGACATGCATTTAGTGGGGTTAGGTTAATTGGTGATTCTAAATTGCCCATAGGTGTGAATGTGAGTGCGAATGGTTTTCCGTCTCTCTCCACCTGAAAAGGATGAGCAGAAGCAAACGCAAGCTCAACACTTGCAATCAACTCATGATCATTTATATGTTTAATTTGTGATGGAACAGTAAGTAAACAGGCCTCGCTTTTCTTTCACTTTTGAGCTTGCGAAAATAGAAAGCATATGTATAAAAGACAACATCATTCCTGAACAGCTTAAACAATACTGTTATTAAGTGTCTTGAGGTAAAGCTAAAAGGCTGCACTTTAGTCAAACCTGGATTATTGTTTTAAAAAAAAACAAAAAACAAGATGTTTCAATCAAGACACAAAATTATATTTTAAAACTTTTAATTGTCCAAAGAATTATGGCTTTAACTGTAAGTGAGTGTAGGAATGTAGATCAACCAATAACCTCACCTTCCCTCTCAGCCTATCAGTCACATTATTGCAAACGTTACTCTAGTCTGTCAATCTCCCACTCCCTCCCTCCTTACCTGCCACCCTTTTTCAGGTGAGACACATGGCCTCAGACTTGGTGGTGCTTGCTCTCATCCCAGTTACATTCCAGCCCCTCTCCCAGAGACTGGTGTCCAGAGCCTACACGATATGTTGAGGCGAGTCTGAATATATTTATTCCCATACAAGATCAGGCTCCTCCCCAACCAGAGAGGTGATGTGTCCCTAAAACCAATTTAAACAGCTGGGTTAAAAAAAAAGAAAGAAACAAAACAAAACAAGGCAAACAAAAATCATTGTTTTTCTCATAATTCAATTATTCACTTACCAGGATTTGCACACTGATTATTCATAAAATAAATCCCTATCTTCAACTAAGTCACAATTAGAGACCAACACTAGCTGACTGAACTAATATTATTTATAGCGCTTCATTTTGAACATACTGAGTAACTCACATAGCAGACTTGAAAAGTAAAAAGTAAAATCTTGAATTTATACTTCACAGAAGCTTCTTTAGCATAAAAGTCTCCATCAGACTCTTTCCTTTCGTTCCTTATGAGGCTTGGGTAAGAATTAGAATGAACCATAGGACCTACAAAACAATTTCATGTCATCATTACCTCTGGGATATCTGGATTCACATTTCTAATACCTTGATTTTACTCCGTTGTAGACACTGACACGGAGCACTGGGGACCTGACAGCTGAGTAGTCATTCTTGTTATACTTATTTGAAGTCCACTTGAAGTCTGCCTCCTGGGCACATATGTAATTAGCGCACTATAATGTTCTCTGTGGACATGTCTGCACAGATCCTTGTGTTCACTGTCTGATGATGAAATTTATGTCACTCAGACCTGAGTAGACCCCAGCTGAACTCACTGATGTGGAAATTGTAATCGAGGATTGAACTTTGGCTCTTGTTATATTGATGGGATGTTCTCTGGTAAATTTACTGATATTAGTTATTTGTAATTTATTCTCCCAATAACTGCATGATGTCCAGGCCCAGAAGCAGCAAAGCATCCCCAAGCCATGATGCTGCTTCCACCATGCTCGACACTTAGGTCGAGGTTGTAGTGTTGTGCTGTGGTGATTTAAAGAGCCTTTTGTCCCACAAACATACTGTTGTGCATTTGTGGCAAAATGGCCAACCTTTGTCTTCTGAAATGAAATCCTGCCCTTAGACAGTCCTGAATTTCCTCCATTTGTAGACAATATGTAACAGTGTTGTCACTGTTGCATTGCTGTTCTGATGCCTAAAACCACACAGTGATACAGAAGTGTATGTGGCTTAAGTTCATGTCAGAGTAACATGATAAAGACGCAGCTGGTTATTGGTTTCATTTACAAAGCATTTTCTTTTATGTTGGTGTTTTATGTTTAGAATGCAAAATCTTTCCATTTCATTTTTCAGTGAAAATGCATCCAGTCAGCAGTTATGATGAATTGCATATAGTCATCTCAGCTGCCTGGAATAAAGCATCACTGCTGTGTCCACAGCTGATGAAAAGATCAAACATGCCATCACTTCCAAATTCTGATGGAGGTTTTCACTTTGTGCCGAATCAGAACTGAATCACTGAATAAATTCTGATAATTGTGACATCATTTTGCAACAGAAAGTGATTATGGCACCAATCACATCAGAACTCCTCCTTACCCAGCCCCACTGCCTCCTAATCAGGCTTTCCCATACCTCTCAGTACCACTCCGTCCTGGGCTTTTCCAACTCCGTGTGTTGCTCCTTCTCTTTATGTTTGCTTTTGTAACCTCTGCTTTATGGAGACTCAAGCTCTATGGGTACCAGAGCTTTCAGCTGCTTAGTACCACAAGTCTGACATTTACCACAGCTACACCAGCTCTGTTTCTTTAGATTAACATAGCTGTTACAACCCAGCTGTGAACCACTTTGAATTTGATGATATATAGTCTATTTTGGTCATTTGTTGTCAAACATAGAGATGCTAAATGATTAATGGTTTTTCATTGATTTGTGAACAACGGCAATAAGCATGTCCTCTATTCTATTAATAACTTGTGGTATTGTGCTTTGATATAAAATGTCCTTGCGGTTTTGTTCTGTAAACATCTCTATATGTATGACTCAGCAAATATATGGTTGAGATATGGTTATGATTTAAAGACTTAATGGTAGGATAGCCTATATGTACCACACAGTAAGTGTTAGCAATTATGTAAGGGGAGCCGGGGGGGGGGGGTACCACCTTTATCAGACAGTCTTTATCATCCACCCTTCCATTGCAGCACAGTGTGTCCAACATTTCAAGGATGTCCTGAACCAGCCTGAGTCAAATGAACCAGCTAACCCAACGCCAGCCATGATCATCCTCAAAATAAACATCAGTCCACCAACAGAAGAAGTAAAAGCTGCCATCCTCTAGCTGAAGGATGGAAATGCTTCAGGGGTTGACAGCCTACACACAGAGCTCCTGAAAGCAGATATAAACACTGCTACCAGGGTGCTTACTGAGCTCTACGATGGAATCTGGACAGAAGAAACTATACCAGGTGACTGGATGAGGGGCCTGGTCATCAGACTTCCCAAGAAGAATGACCTACACATGTGTAATAATTGGAGAAGCATCATGTTGCTGTCATGGGGCAAAGTGAACCAGTGCATTTTCCATTCACAGAAGCAGTCAGATTCAGCATGTGAGGAGGAATTGGGCTGGAGGTGGTTTACAAAGCGGCTTGCAGAAGTACAGCAACTGTGAGCATGCAAAAGCAGATTAAATAACATGCCCTAATTAAGATTAGCCAGTTGGCTGAGCAATGACTGATGTGGATCTCTGTCCTCTCAGCCCTTGGTATTTATTGAGCGTCTTGTGTTCCTTTTTCTTGATGTTACTGTGACTGTTACTGTCTGTCACTACAGCCTTCCTCCTCTGCTTGTCCACTACTATGTCCAGTTGGTTAGCCATCACAAGTTTGTCTGTCTGTATCTGGAAGTCCCACAGGATCTTAGCTCAGTCATTCTCAACCACCCTTGGAGGTGTGTCCTATTCTGACCTCGGGACTTCCAGGTCATACTTGGCACACATGTTCCTGTACTATGCCAGCCACTTGGTTACACCGTTCCATGTATGCCCTGCCTGCTAGTATCATGCACTCTGCTGCTATGTGCTGGATTGTCTCAGGGGCATGTCTGCATAGCCCGTGCCTCAAGCCTACCTACCCTCAAATACAGAGACAATGGTCCCATTAAAAAAAAAAAAAAGTTAGGACACTGTAAAATTAATGCAAATAATTTAAAGCCTAAAGTTAATTGAGCATATTAATTTTTGAGCATATCTAATGCTGAAATGGGGATTTTTTTTAATGCCCTCTTTTTAATGCAAATATTTAATAGTGAAGTAGTTGTGTAATGCCAAGAAAAATAAAATAACCAAATAATAATTTAGCTGATGTGGAAAAAATTCATCTACACATAATGCTCAACAATTTATGAATAGTTTCACAATATAAATGCAAAGTATTTGGGGATTTTATCAATGGTGCTTAATATTGATCAGGAAATGTCTGTACACAGGAGGCGAGGCTTCAAGCTTCAGACAGCGCTGCATTATTCCCGAGTGGAGATCATGACATGGAATCAGAACACTTCTGAAAACCACCATCTGTTGCATTTTACACCACTTCCAAACTCAGAAACATGGTTGTACTACAACAACAAAATACCTCCACAAGATAATAATAGTTGTGGTGCCACTGACATTATAGGCCTTTAATCTCTCTAACACAGTGGGGGGAAAAAAACTGAAATACACTTTCATGCATTCTTTATTCCATTATAATCAATGAAAAATCCATTGTGCTGCTTCTTGCAACAACCACTACAGGTACAATGAATCCATTTCACAGCATATTTAAGGCTTCTGTCATTGTTTTACATACTATGATCAGTATCTGATTCTACGAGCTTCATTCTCTTTCTTTTGCATATCATCATTCCAGTGTTAAAATCAATTAAAACTAGTCAGCCCTATGTAAGGCCCAATAAGCACTGAGAAGATACTGAAGTATTGTACAAACCAGTTTCAGAAACAGTGTAAATCTTTCAACATTTAGACTGAGAAAATGTGTAAAAATGTCAGTATCAAAAGAAGAATCAGGTCTTAACAGGGTCTTCATTTCCTTTTTAAGAGAAACTAGAGGAAATATACTAGAGATGATCAGAAAACACAAATACCCAACTGACAAATTACAGCAATATACCAATCAAATGATTATTACAGGTTGCTCTGCAAATATCCCTCAAACGCAATCCTGAAACATTCAGTATTTACTTCAAAGTGGTAGTGTTGCTTTTTTTTTTTTCTTTGATCTCAGTGTTACCATATATCTTAATTTTTTTTTTTGGCCACTTGCAGGGAGCAAAAGAACAAATTATTCAAATACAAGTGATACGTCGTAAAAAACCAGGAGTGGTGATTTGCATGCGTTGCTCATTTCCACAGCAATCCGCTTCCCTTTTGTGGGTTTGTCACATCTTTGAAAGTTGAGCTGAGAAAACCGCAAATTATTAGAGGGCTCAGCAGACGCCTGCATTGGTAAAAGAAGGCTTTGTAGGCTGATTTCTATTATTCTCCAAGCAGGAACATGAGCCGGGGCATGACTAATCAGGCTGAATCTGATTTTTGTACCTTGCTGTCATTTCAGCATTCCCCAAACTGTCTGGCTTTCACAGTGATTGACTGATGATTCCTCTGATAAATAGCAGCAGTCCCCCTGAAGACCACAAGCTTCTTGTTGTAGTCTACAGGAATGTCTGGCTGAAACACAAGCATAAGGCTTTATTCTTAGTGAGGAATTAAAGATGATTAAGTGCCACCCCAAACCAATAAATGTCTGTTCACTTTCACCACCTACACACAGCAAAGTTCACAATTCAGCATTTTCAGACTGCAAGGAAACCCACTCTGTGCTGCCAGGCACCAGTTTGATATACTTGCTCATGTTTTCATCTGAATCAGCTGTCTTACTATCTCGTCTTACCACACAATCTCCACTTACCACAGCCCTGATACCCACTGCTCTCTCTTCCAGGGAAGTAGGTGTTCTTATTTGGGATGTTTCATTTTTGTGTTGCTTAGGGGGAAAGTTACACATCCTGTGCGACAGTGCTGCGCATGGAGATAAGAGTTTTTGATATGCAGCAGGTACCATCAAAAGGTTCAGAGAATGCATGTACAGTTTAAAAGCAGAAAACAGATAATTATAAAGTGACTTATCTCCTTTCCCTTGTGCAGCAATCCTCCCTGAGCTTTTGCTCCATTTGGATTGCTCCCTGAAAGTCCTGTTCTGACCATTTGCAGAAGTGACCATTCAACTGGACTTTTTTCAGGGGGCCAAATCTGGCACGTAGGACCAAAAAAGGTGTGCATGTGTGTGTTTTCTATGTGCCGTGAGAAGCAAAATGGTACTGCCCAGGTAGCTTGACTAAATGCTCTGTTGGACGCCTTGAACATGAAAGCAGAACTTGAACCTGAATGTGTGCCCTTAGAATTTAATAGGAATTTCCTCGACTAAGAAAAACTTGATGTTGCTTGGACACTTTGGGCTCTTAATCACTACTGTTGAGTCTCAACATGAAGTTTGGATCAAGCTGCAGGAGCAATTATGTACTCCTTGCACATAAATAAAATGACCCCCATAATGATTGTGCTTAATAGTTATCATTAGCGCAGTTTTCGACCAAACATTTTCCAAGCTGTTACATCAAACCATTAGTGAACACACTCTCCCTATATATACACACAGAGATAGCGAGTGCAAACCCACCCATGTAACCTCGGTCACAGGACCTTTTTGGTCACTGAACTTGGGCCATTTGTTGTACCGCTCAAGCTGTTCCTGCAGTGTGGTGGGCTGCATCATCTTGGTTGCAGAGGCTGCAGTAATCTGAGAGTGCCACTGCTATGGTGAGCTGTAACAATGCAATGGTTTTTATGTGGTTGCCATGTTTCAAGGCCATGTATGTATGTCAGGACCAAAGGTTTTCCAGCAGAACATTGCATTATGATGAGATGGTCAATGTTATTCATCTGCTAGTGGTTTTAATGTTAAAGCTAACTGGTGTAGATGATCCTCTCACCAGAAGATATTTCAGCAATTATGGTTCACACCTCTCTGCTCGCCATTTAGACAATAACTGAACAGGTGTTAGCATTATATCAACTCAACTAATGAAGGTGTTTGTATGTGCAATGTGCCACTGCCAGCTCCAACATTCATGGAGTCATTTTCTCCAAGAAACACTTGTTTGAAGTTTTCCATTTTCATCTCCCTATATGAGAGAGCAGTGTGCATCAAAACTACACAGGTACACAAGTACACAAAGAGCTGCATTCTGGCCAACAGCTTACAAATGCACCACCACTAACAGAAAAAAAATTATCAAAATTAGCATAGAAATAAAAACAAAAACATCATGGAATGTCAGTTAAAAAAAACAAAAACAGAACAACAAAAAAACAGAACCCACATACATATCCAAACAGAAACAAAACAGTACCTGAAAATACCTGCACATTTAAAGTGCAACTGTTGAATCAACCCTGGGTGGTAACTTAAAATTAGAGAAAAAAAAGTAAAAAACAAAAAAAAAAAAAAAAAGACTTTATCCACAATATCTCGAGGTGCAAAATTTAAACTTCATCTTGTATAAAAGAATACAAAAATTAACACTGCAAATACTCAGTCAAAAGGAAAACTGGAATCATTGGACAAACAGAAGGAAGAATATGAAAGTGTGATCAACAGAAGCTCACAGTGAGAGACCGTCACACAAAAAAGCTGATGGAGATCGATTAAGTAGAAAGAAGAAAGGAAGTAGAGAAGCTTCCTTCCCTCTCAGGCCCGGGTTCTGAGAGGATAATGAATCAAGACTGAGCAGCAGGTACAAATACCATCAAGGCCCGGGCCCATTTGCAAAGTAGGTTTTCATGTAGGTGTAGGAGCACCAGCCAGGTTTTGAGTACAGTGCATGTTAAGCCTAAACTGCATGTTTAGCCTAACCATTGACAGTGTTGTGATTTTGTGCCTGTCGTGCCCCTCGCAAACAGAGGAAATAAACAGGAGGATTCTTGAGTGTGTTGAGATGAACCCGAGCCTGAGTGACAAGCTCCTCAAGAAGTGGAAAGCTCAAAGGAGATGAACTGCTTGAGCCTCTCCAAGTACTGAGAATACAGTTCAATGTCATTGTGGCCAGCTCCCTCCACCCAAAGAGGCTCGACTGCACGGGGACAGCGCTCATACATGGCCAGGCCGTGGGAGAAGTCAATGACCTCATCTTCTGTGCCATGGATTACGAGCACTGGCGATGCCACCTTGGACACCTTGTCGATACTGTGAAGGGACAAAGAGAGAGAAGAAATTAACAATACGGACAAAAGACAGACATTAAGCACCAGTGCCAGGAACAAATTGGGTCAAAGATTAAATCTTTGCAAACAGTAGCAAACCACTGATATTGAAAACTGGAATAAAGTCTCATTTTGAATCGCAGATGATCTCAGTGTGATCGTTATGGCTGCTTTTGATGCTGGCAAGCTCACCAAGATGGTTTTCATCTCAACTTCATATTAAGAAGGTATGAGAGCATTTAGTAATATGGTCCTGGGGTCAAGTGCTGTGGTAACCTTCCTACAGTTAAATATATTAACAACCACAAAAATTTACCATATCTGGTCATCAGGAAAGCTTACAAGGCTAACTATGTTCAAACTAATTAACTCAGGTTGAAACACCAGCAGTAACGTTAACATTAGAGGATGGTTCTTATAACCATTTTAGAATAAAATATTGCATAAATACCAATGGCCACAGTATTTGCCCCAGCACTAAGCTATCCATAACTCAGGTCATGGTTCAGGAGGTAAAACAGGTCATCGACTAATTGGAAGGTTGGTGGTTTGATCCCTGGATGCTCCCATCTGTGTGCCAAAGCATCCTTGGGCAAGGTACTGTACTTAAAGTGTCTCCCTATGCGTTCATCAGAATGTGTGTGAGAATGTTAGAAAGCACTCAGATGTGTAAAAAATAAATAAAAAGTACTTGTATGAATGTGTGCGTTAATGGGTGAATGAAGACATCACACTCAGAGATTTTTGAATTCACACACAGTTCATAAAAGATTCTGATGAATTCACAGCAGAGAGATTAGATATGCAGGAATGTATGGTTGTTAAATAAAAAAGAATGTCTAACTTGTTCAAGCATCTTAAGCTTCTCTGACATCATTCAGTACAAAAAATATTAAAAACGCTGGTGCCACAGCACATACTAATACCTGAACCCAAAGTTCTGACTGCTGCTTTCAGTGACTTTGGGAGCCTTTAAATGCTTCCTGCCGTATTTTGTTTCCTACATGAAATACCCCATTTTTCAATACTGGCTCTAAAGCAGCAACACATCAAAAGAAAAGGGGTGTCAGTCTGACCCTGTTTAAGATAAGATAAGATAAGATGTTTTTAGTCACAAATTGAAAATTCATAGAAAAACTGGTAAATGCCTTCTTCTAAAGACAGTGGTGTGTGTGTGTGTGTGTGTGTGTGTGTGTGTGTGTGTGTGTGTGTGTGTGTGTGTGTAACACTGAAAGCTAGATAGGTAAATGATCATTTCTGTCTTGTACATTGGACAGAATTGTGCAAAACTCCTGTTCCTGCCATGAATACAAATTCCTTTCTAATCATCCTTTCACATAAGTGGGCATACAGTAATGAGGACCCAACAGCAACAGGGTTTCAAATCTGCGAACTAAGCCTCGCCTCAAAACGACCTAACCACAATTATAAGAAAGATGGAGGTAAGTGCAGTGATGTCTGACATCCTTTATATCTGAATGTCAGCTCAACTAGTTACTATATCACACATTTGCATGAAGTTGTGTTGACAAACAAATGTTTGATATATATATTTTTAATCATCCATCCATTCGCTTCCGCTTATGCTTTTCAGGGTCGCGGGGGGGCTGGAGCCTATCCCAGCTGACATAGGGC
>JAVDPK010002656.1:67583-83537 GCA_034780415.1 Cichlasoma orientale | reverse complement strand
GTAGGTTTTAGGGGAGGGGTGGGGGGCGCCTAAAAATGTGTCCGCATAGACCTCACAAAGAATATAGCTGCACCCCAGATCAGCACACCTGGACTGCTTTTGCAGAATGCACCTTTGCAAGTCACAAAAGCGTATTGAGGATGTTGCCAAACGCAAGCGCTTTCCACTGGACTATATAGACAAAATCTGCATTCATATTATGAGACCATTTTAAGCTCACACACATTACATGTGACAGCCACATTTTTTTTTTTGCATTGTTAAAAATTTGCTCTTACTTTGAAGGGTGAGAACTCCACATTCCGGTATCACGACGCAGACAGGCTCGCGAGTGACGCTCCAAGTAAACGGGAACGCTCCTTACTCGCGCTCGCCATCACGTGGTCTTTGAGGAAACTGCTCATAATGAATGCGTGACCGAGACAATGCACAGAAAGACGGGTGGTGCAAATGCATGAATGAACAAAGTGTGCAGAAATATATTTTTAAAAATTATATATATAACATCTTTTAAAACAGTCCCTCTGGGCTATATATAGTAAATATAAAATGCATAAATATATTATTGGAATTCAGCACTTTAACCATTCAAATTCTTTGTCCAAAGTCTTGACGCCAGTAAACATTCAGTTTCCTACTTACATACTGTTGCCCATGAGATATCCAATCTCCAGTTGATTGGTTGTGTTTTTACTATGCTGCTTTAAATTGATAGACACTTTTCATCTGTTCTAAAATATACAAAGTTCCAACAAAATATTCACCAATTGTTTATCAATTCAAATAAAACTCGATCATCGGTATTGCAACACCCATCACCGATGGGGATATCCTCCCGCCATTAATGAAAATCTAAAATACATTTAGAAGTCTGGATAACATTACACCCCCCATTTCATAACAGAAAACCCTTCAGCAGACGTCTTATTGCCTTTTGCAAAACTATTTTGCCCTAATTTAGAGGCCTGAAAACATCGATGTTGTTTACTCTTCACTTCAGATAAATACAGCCAAATTGTACAAAAGGTGCTAAACATCCAGGAATATGAATATGGTGTTGTAGATCTTTGAAGAGTAAAGAACACATATCCAAATTTCATGGCTCAACCCCTTTGGAGTCGTGTAAAACCTCACCGACGGACAGACGGTATGACGACAATATCCTTCCGCTTTGTATCTGACGGGAGGATAATAAAAAACAATTTCTATTTTCAAATTCCTCACAGAGTGTTGCTGCTCCAACATTTGCCAGACAAAAATGAAGTCGTTTTTGTGTTAATTGTCGCCACCTTGTGGTCAGTTTTTGTAAGGCCCTCCAATTTAATTGTTAATTCTGGTTACGCATGGCTAAAAATACTGCACATATAATACAATATGTGCTTTGTGTAATGATAACTTTACAGCATTTTAATTGCTGTTGGATGCTCCTGAATTCAATGAAATTAATAAAGCCCTAACATGCTTTAGAAATATTAGGAATATTAGGAATATTATTTGCATCAGTTTTGTTGTTGTTGTTGTTTGTTTAGGTGCTATTCATGCATTCATGTATTCCCACTGAACATTATTCATTGCTATCAAGCCACTGATGTGTATGATGATAGGGAGAGTATAATGGAGTATAAAGATGATAACAGAGTATATTTTGCATGTTCTGTAGCACATTTTCCATGCTCAAGTACTCCATTTCAGTTTTACTGCTGGTGTATCAGTATTATTTATAAAAACCATTCCTGCCTGTCATTGCATTGACTGAAAGTAGACAATTAGATACAATTAATTATTACAAATGATTATGGTGCAATTACTGTCCATCAATTGCTGACAAATTTGCATAAAAGTTGTAATATTAATATGGTAATTTTATTTCAAGGTGTGAAGCAAATGTCATAATAATCAGAAAAAGTCACTCATTAGCAATTATAATAGTTCCTGCAACATATGATGTGCTGCTGAACTGAAATGAATCATTCCACATTTAGATAATTAATTAGTTAGAATTAGAACAAGAGCAACATCTACATCTATAAAGTCATTTATATACAGTTAAAATTAAAAAAAAAAAAGAAGCAAATACAAGCTGACAAAAGCGATGGGATGAAATATTATGCAAAACATGCAGTCGGATTGTGGTTGAACAAACATGAAAGTTTTAAGATGTAACCTTGTGCTTTATAAGTCACCTTTTAAAATGTTTTAGTCTAAATGATTGATCAAAAGTAGAATTATTAGTCTGAGTTAATGTGTTAGATAATGGCTAGAAGTGTTTTTGCCAAACATCCTGATTTCACAGTAAAGCTGACCTTTTGGGATGATATTTCATTTCATATTTGATTTTCATAAATCATTTCATTGCATCTTTCCCCCCTATTGGCCCAGGTGTTCACCTGGGCCAGAACAACAATTTTTAAAGCCTTAAGCCAAAGTGAAAACCACCCTTTACCCCACCACATTAAAAAAAAAAAAGGCCAGACAGCAGAAAGCATTATTTCTTGTTCAATAATATATTAATGAGAGATAAATGCACAAAACAGATGAGGAACAGCCTCAGTTTCATACACATTCACTGACTCTTCTGTTATTACACATGAAATAGAGTTTACAGATCACAAAAACCTTCACATGTGAAGTTTTGGCAACCTATGAACTCTTGGGTCATAACCAAACATGTGTTTATGAGGTCAAAAAGGCATCACCTTTGGTCACCAAATTCTAATAACTTCCAGTTTATGTTCACAGGGCATTCCTCAGATATTGTCTTCAAAGGAATGCAATACAGAGACAGATGGACAGACAGTCCAAAAACAGAATGCCTTCATGGAACGAATATTGCAAATACATTTTAACCGGCTAAACTCTGGCAATATGTAACCTTTTCTGGTGGCGCTGGATGTTTGCAGAGTCTGGTAGTGAGTCTCTTTTCTTTGCAGGCACTTACAAGGTTTATTAGCTTTTTCTACCAAAGCTGTCAGTGCTTGGGTCTTACGGGATGTTGTTTTCATTAACTGTGATGTAGGCATTGTCAAAGCCTCTTGGAGTGTAACTGTGGGCCCTCGTTTGCCCTATTAGCCCTTTTCAAATAAGCTTCACTTGTCACTAATAATTCATAGTTCTAGGGCGTACATATTGCTTTTTTTTTTAAGGCAAAACATTTTGAGGTGGCACCGTCTCACTTGATTAATTGGATGGCAGTTATTTGCATATGGAAATTCAGGGGTGATGTTTGACCCAACATCACTACTTCTGTTGATAGCTTTGCTTCAGCGAATATGTGCAGAGAACAAAAAGGTAGCTGTGGGCAAAGCCTTTATCAGGAGTTGAAGCTTTTCAGAAAATATTTCTTTCGTCATATTAATAAATAAAAAAAAAAGACTACACAGAAACACACTAGACCTATGTTAGGCTATCAGGAAAAAGATTGTATACGTGTGTTTGCTATGTGTATTCGTGCAATTTTACATTTGATAGTCTGTCACAAAACAGGCATCAAGATATGTTTGGTTACGTGGCTGCACAACAGTCGGGAATTTATGGGAGCATGTTTGAAAATTCAGTTTAACAGCAGTGGTTTTAGTTTTATTAAGGGAGACAGTGTTAATACTCACCATTGTGATAAACACAAAAAAGCTGATTGGTCTTCAACTGGAGAGATTAGACTGCACGATATTAATCGCCAAGTCTGCACTGGGAGCCTTTTTTTTTTTAACCTTCATTAATTCAGTGTTACATCACAGGGCTGCTTGGTTTTAAATAAATTATGGCCTTGGCAAGACCACAGTCTGGTACTAAATTGCACTTGCAAAGCACTTTGATATCATAACGGGTTGCCCTCCCAGTGATTTTCTAGTGTTCTCATATTTTTGTTGATATTCAGAAACGGGAGCCCCACAGAAAAGTACCCTGCAGACCAGCCAGTGAGATTCAGTCTCGATTCAAAGGTGACATTTCATGCTTTTCATAGCGTGGTCATAGCATCAAATAATGAGGTCAGTGTGGACGTGAAAGTAATCCCATGAGGCAAAACCTCAGCCTTCACACTGCTCTAAACACTTGGGACCAAACATCTATTCATGAGCCTAGCTTTCTTGAATATAATACAGGATTTTCTTTTACCTGTGAATCATGCAAAGGAACCCTAGAGGAGTCTCAGGATAAAAAAAAAAAAGGAGCTGGAAATGAACACAATTGGTCCCCCTTTGAGAACTGCTTATATAGTTTTTTTTAGTCTCTCTGTGCAATTGATCTTCATAGTTGCCCAACTAGAATAAAGTTTTATCCTACTGCAGCAATTTTAATCAGGATTTGTAGCATCTATGCGCTTCACATCAACACTATTCAGTAGGCTGTGGAATTTCAATGATGGCCGGTTGGTACTGTGTTAGAAAATACTACTCTACTCTATTATTAGATGTTTTCATTGACAATCATTTGAACAGGTGTGCCTCATGAAGTGGCCAGTGGGTGTAGGTTATAGTGCACAACTAGCAAGGTTCACATGCCCCGTGTTGTTGTTCTTTCCCTCGAGATCGCTAGGTCAACAGTGAACATCTGGTGGGTCAGAGGTAACTGGGGGTGAAGGCAGTGCAGAATGGGAGAACTCCTGCAGCGTGAACACACAGGACATCTACGTGCGGCAGGCATGCTGAATCTGAAAGGTGTTTATCTCACGAGAGGTAACGCGGTTGTTTTGCTGTGTTGCAAAAGAAATGGAAGAAATGCTTCTGCAGTTTGATGTCACATAGAACTAAGACAGGCTATCCTGTATCCTTGCAGGGCATCCTTGAATGGCCGCAGGAAAGTGAGGTAAAATTTATTTATTTATTTTTTTTACAAAAGCACGAGGAAGGGTTGAAAAAAAAAAAAAGGCAGTTCACCAAATTATAATGTAATGAGCAAACACAGGGAGGAGCAACAATTTGAACAGGTCATTCTTGGATAGCTGTCAGATAACCAGTCATTGCTGACAAGGCAACAGCTTTGATGAAACTATATTTTGTTACAGATTAAAGGAAAACAACTCATAATCATTATATCACATAATTGTTGGGGCCCTCATGGATACCTCGAAGGATGGAGGATTGAAGGATATTATTAAGAGGAAGGCACTTTTTTTTTTTTTTTTTTTGTACAGCGCAAAATGCCATTGCTTATTTCTGGAAGAGACTCATTCTGTGGATATGGATATTACTTTTGGGCTAACCAATATTTAGTCATGGCTCTAATTGATCTGGAGGAGTTTTATTTTGTTTTAATAAATTTCCAGGAAAAATATCATCTCTGTACACTGGGGCACCACAGGGCTGTGTGCTGAGCCCCTTCCTTTTCTCTCTCTACACACAGGACTGTAAACTGACCCACAAGACCAACGGCATCATAAAGTTTGCAGACGACACCATCGTGGTAGACAGGATTACATCCAATGATGAGGCTGCCTACAGAACAGAAGTTGAGAACCTGGAGAACTGGAGCTGAGAGAACAACCTGATTCTCAGTGCAGCAAAGACCAAGGAGCTGATCCTGGACTTCAGGACACTGAGACTGTATCATGATTACGTATATTCAATCTATGTTCAGAGATTCTAATTTACCTATGATGTGTTGTTTGAACTGTTAATTTTTTTTTTATAAAAGGTGGTATTGTCTCTAAATTTTCCCTTCATATGCAGAGCGGTCCATAATGACAACAGCTCCTCCCTTGTCAGCACTCTGTATAACTAATGACTCATCATTTTTAATCACATCCAAAGCCTTCCTCTGTTCTTTAGTCAAATTATTCCACACCTTATATGCTCCTTTCTTCCCCAACAAAATCAAAAGTAGTCAGAAACGGCCAATTATACCCTAGACTCCAGAGGATTTAGTCGGTTGACACTAAAGGACTGATAAGGTCACTGCATGCTGTAGCAGGCTGCTTCACTAACTCGGAGTCTGGTATTTTGTGTTGACAGCAAACCTGCATGTTTTGATTCACAGAAGCAGACTCAAACCATCTGCGCTGATGTAGAAATCCAATAATAAAATTAAATTGCAAGACAAACAAACAAAAACACAAACACTAATTACAGCCCATTAAATTTGTTTTTCATTATGTCTTAAGGGGGGGAGCAAAAAAAAATTGGAGGCATAAGATGGGGAGGAATCAGCCAGATAAAGCCCAAAAGTTGTGGAGCAGACGGGTAAACAACAGGCTGAAAACAGCACAAGTTTCAGTTTTTTTTAAAGTTATAGTTAAGTTATATTCTGATACTGTGGGAATTGGACTGGCAGTAAAGTTTTTTCCTTTTTTCATTCCTAACAATTTTTATGAGCAAGTACAAATAAGTTAGTCCACACCTGGCAAAGAAAACACACTGTAGCTGCTGGAAGTGTGTGCACAGGTATGCAGGGTTTCAGACACGTGTATGGCTCAGCTGGGCACTCCCTTCATAAATAGCAGACCCCGGCAGCACGTAGAGTTTCTTTGTGCATGATAAGATTTATACCACTGAGACCAATTAAAGAATGATCCAGCACATGATTCCCCATAAAAAACTTTTTTTTCCAATATAAGCTGACCTGCTATGACAGGAAAAATGTAATTCCCGGTAAGGTGCCGCTTTACCACAGTAAGCAATGGATGCAAACCCCCCCCCCCCCCAAAAAAAAAAACTCTATGCTGTTGCTTTGCTTCACCAAAGTTTGGCCCTGTTTTGCTCCACCCCTGGCTCTTTATTTGTGGCCTATTGACCATCTAGGATTATTCTATTTACACTACAGTTTGCATCAGCTTTTCCACTGCAACCCTCACTGTTTAGAAGTAAAGTAGTTTTCTGCTTTTAAAACCGTCCTCACTATACACACTTACAATAAATAAATAAATAAATAAAGACCATTGGAATAAAAGCCCGAAGATACGGTACTATCCGACATCGTGGTACCTCTGTATTCATCACAAATACGGACAACATCCTGAAGAAAAAGAACCCAACAAAGCTTAAAGCTTCCCTATAAAAGGCTTCCAAAACCACTCATACAAAATAACACAGAACAGAACAAACTGGTTCTTAAAAATTAAGCAAGTGTTTAATAACTAAACTGATCATAAAGGCATCTGCTTGTGTGGTGGTCTTGCCTACGTGTATAGTAGGCAAGTTGGGATATGTGTGCATATATTGAATGAAAAATAGTTTTGCCTGAAAAACAGGCCGCATGAACGTGAAAACTTTAAATAATTCAAAATAAAACAAGAGTTCCAGCAGGAAAGGTGTTTTTTTTTTGTGCCTGTAACTAGTTTGAAGTTGTTTACAGTTGCTGCTCTATAGTCATACAATTATGATTGAAAATTAATTGGAAACTATTTTGAATATTTAAAGACTTCAGCGATGCCAACAGCCAGACAAAACAGAGCATTTAAAGGATGTCACCTTCTTCCAGAAACTGTGGTGGACAATTTTCTGCATTTCTTTATTTACGCACCAAACAACTAAATTAATCAAGAAAATGATCAAAACAATAACTCAGTTGAGAAGAAAAATAATTACCAGTTGCGGCCAGAATGAACTGTATGAACTATAAGCAGCAGCAACAACAACAAGAACAGTAATTTAGGACTTTATTATTTAGCTCTCTCTCATAAAGGACCTTAATCCTGGCCACCCTGCTCTGTACCACCCTGCAGGAGCTGTTGAGCTAGTTTCTCTGGCACATGTGTAACATTTCATTTAGTCCAGCGGACCTCCTCTCAGGCCGGCCGACTCTCCAGATTCTTTTCCTCGTCGCTCATCAGGCGTTAGGATGTCTTTAAAGTATCTGCTGTGCTCCTCGTTGAGCTCTTGCCCTGCCACATTTTCCCTCTGGTACTATTTTTAATTAGTGTTGGTAAAGTCAGTGTTTTTGTAATAGTAGTTTGAACAGAATTAGGGCAGTGCCAGTAAAATAAGAGATATTAAACAGTAGTAGGTGTGGGTATTTCTAAGTACTTTTAAGTTTGTCTAATTTTACTTTCAAGAGCTTCCACTAACAAACGGCTGAAACAATATGAAAACATTCTCAGTGGTGGAGAAAGCAATCAGGACCCTGGTCCAGAAAACAACAAACTCAGATTATCAGCTCTGAGGTGGCCAGATAGAAAAATGGAGACTACAGATTTTTTTTTGGAGCTGTTAATAAATCCACGATGTTCACTGATCACCGTCTGCATCATTAACGACTTATTAATACAACAAGAAACTGATGTCTAATTGGGATTTCAAGTTTGCAAAGCCGCAAACATGTTTAATGTAAATATGTCTACTGTATGTCTTTAATGAATGAGAAAATCAAATCTGAGTGTCAGTCAGCTGGTTCAGGTGCAGCAGGAGGGAAAGACTCAGAGTCTGCTAAAGAAAGCTGTCAGTGAGCAGGTTTAGTTCACAGAATCTGTTATCATGGTAACTGAGTCAAGTTAACTTTCTGGAACAAAAAAAAAGCTAATAGTCGGAAAACAAATCCCTAAAGAAAGCTGTTACAGCAAACACATTATTCACATTTAACTTACACATCTGACCTCCTGAGCTAATTTCTGCTGTCTACTTGAAGAGCTGCCATCCTCAGCCAGAATAACCATATAATCCATACCATCAGAGGCACAGGCTAAAAAGTCTGGAGCTGAAAGACATCAAGCTGTGAACTGGTGGACAAAGCCGTCCTCTGGGACAGCTGTGATCTGTCTGCTGCTCGGAAAGAGCACTTCAGAAGAAAGCAGAAGAGAAGTTATATAAAGATCTACCATTGGTTGGTTCTTTACAACCCAGCTGTAACCAAGTCTTGTCAAATGTATGGTTGCCAGATCTGTATTGCTGTTCAGTGAAAATAATATAGTCACATTTATTTTCTTCTTTCTATATTTAACTATGCACAGTTAGATGTCACATAGAACTAAGAGACGCTACAGTCTGACAGCAGGATGGGAGGGAGAGAGTTAAAAGGGCAGGCAGCAGATATCACTTTGGAAATGAGTTTTTATGGTTCCTGAACATTCAGAATCACTAGTCATACTGGAAGTTGTAAGAAAATTAGGCCAAGGTTTAAAGGGTAATTGTATCCCTGCGGGGCATCCTTGAATGGCTGCAGGGAACTTTTTTTTTTTTTTTCAAAAGCATGAGGAAAGGTTCCTTGTTGAAAAAAAAATGGCAGTGAACTAAAGGAGTGAGCAAACACAGGGAGGAGCAACCACTTGAACAGGTCATTCTTGGATAGCTGTCAGATAACCAATCATTGCTGAAAAGGCAACAGCTTTGATGAAACGTTATGTTGTTACAGATTAAAGGAAACAAACCGTAACAATTTCACATATGAACAAAATATCCCACCCAGTCACGTCCAGTCCGACTGACCAAAGGACAGATAGAAACAATCTGAAACAAATGAAATAAGCTTTGCCTTCTTTTTTGTTTCAGACACGTTAAACATCAACCTCACCACAAGGGGGCAGCATTGATTCACACTGCCATTGCCTCTCACTGTGGCCATTATTATACTGCAGGCAGTATATTGTTTCAAAAAGAAGGTGTGGGAAATCGGTCGCAAAACAAAAAGAGAAATATTGTTAGTTTTAAAGAAATGCTAACAATAAATTCAAACCTGATCCTTGTATTCATCACAAGGGAAGAAGAAGCAGGCAGATCAATGTGTGGTGATGCTGAATGCTGAATCCCAAGGAGGTCAGTGATACTGCTGGAAAAACTAGTAAATCATAACAAACATGAATGCTGCAGCAGTCAGTAAATAGTCTTAGAAGAATATATGTTTCACTGAATATCAGATTTACTTTCATGCTGAGCTGTGGAGCTTCCAGAGACAAATGTCTACCAAAAACTGAATAGACAGGAGTAAAAATGAACTGAAACTGTGTGTTGTGTTAGTGTAAACAGTCATAAAAACCTCACAATAGGCCCCATATTTACTCGTAACTAAGTATGTAAGTGTTAATTTCTTCCGAAGATCTTTTGATATTTAGGTATGAGTGAAAATTTTGACTAAAGCAAAACTGACAGATAATTAGGCAAAATGACTTGCACCAATGTCATTGTTCATGTTCATTAAATCTCTTAATGTCTATAAATAATTTAGGGAAATATACAGGCATTGTTGTTATTTGTTATTATATTGTAATTAACTGCAAAACAACGACTAATGCACTGCTTTAAAGTATTCATTAGTGTTACTAATATTCATTACCTTTATCTTTGATTAGATCACATAATCACATTACAGCATGAATGGTGATCATCTCTAATTGCTCATTAAAGAGAGCTCAGAAATGTAAGGCCATGCTTGTAGAGTCCATCCATCCATCCATCCATCCATCCATCCATCCATCCATCCATCCATCCATCCATCCATCCATCCATCCATCCATCATATTGGTTGCCTAAGTTAAAGCAACAGTGGCGACAGCAGACCAACCCCGTGTGAGCTAGTAAATAATAATTATCTATTGTGGTTCCAAATCATTTATTATGTCTCCATCTCTGCCTCAGAGAACCAATTTTTCTGCCTCTTTGACAGGATTTCCCATATTGGAAATGTCTTTGTGGGTGTTTTCTGCACATGGGTATGATGGAAACATCACCAGATATATGACAAATATGAAGCTATCATCACCACACCAGATTACACTTACACATTTATTACGCACGTTTATGAATGTATTGATAGATGAGGGCCAATCTGAAGAGGCAGCAGCTGGAGCCCTGGTCGAGGAGTGAAATTAGCCCTCCGCTGGAAGAATCTCATTTTATCTTGTCGTATTTTGGGCAGTTCCCAAAGCGTATTGCTAGTGTAGGTGAGTGTCAGAACTACAGATGACTTCTAAGCTGAGCGTTGTGCCTCTGCTCCCTATGCAACAGCTGGGTCCGGTACACTGTCTATATTTCTGCACGCATTGCAGTTAACTAACGTCAGCCTTCTGCTCCTGTTTGTGAATCAACAACCTTTTTTGTCAAGTCGCAGTCTTGAATTGCCATTTCATCATGAAGTGGGTGTGTGTGCCGTAGTGATAGCAGGAGTAACATGAGCTGCTTTTAGGGACACCTGAGGGAACGTAGTATCAGATGAGCAGTCTGTACAGAGAATCGTGCCCAGAATAAACACGGCAGGAGCCAGGCGTGGTTCGTGGTGTCACCCAAGGTAATAACCCCCCGATCTTGATGGGACACATGAACTAAATGAGCCCCGTGCTGTAGACACATTTTTCTGAATTACCTTCCAAAATAGATTAAAGTATTTGTCACATTTATCACACTGAATATTTGCTCTTTCCTGAGGTTACAATTGTAATGGGCCATTCAGGACTGGTTTGGCAAAAAAAAAATTGCTTAACACATGGGTGCAGTTAACCTTGTATGTGTTTGTATAAATTTGCTTAACAGTTATCAGGGAAACGACAGCATATGATGCAGAGAATGCAGTAACAATTCAACACTTTATAAAGCGAGAGAGAAGCTGGCGATGAAAGGAAAGCCCATGGCTTGTTTTTATTGCAGTTCTTTGGAGGATTGTACATGTGTAAACGTCTGTGTGTGTGTGTGTGTGTGTGCGTGCACTCTGTTTGAGCACTGCACTTTGAAATGCCATTGTACCCAGATCAACAAGCGCTGCATAAAAGGTCTGAATATGGATCTCTAGTGAGCTTCACTTTTGCTCTCTTGCTTCAGTATTTATTTGTTCTTCCAGGAAAATTGTGGGGTTTTTTTTTCATTATGTAGTTTTCTTGTCAACCAAATATATTCTAAATCAGCCCTCTATGAAACAAATAAGAACTCACTTTGAATGCTCCTCTGAGAGGTCTGAATTTGTCTCATCAATACTCCAATCTTCCAGAACTTGTGCAATGTTCATTTCTTTTGCACCATGCCTTTGCATATTTGCAGATATGTTAGTCTTAGGCTCATAAAACCACAGCCTGATTAACCTCCTATGGTTGGGCGAAAATTCGTTATTAGGTTTCTGATGATCCCTGCTGTGCATGTCAGTTTAGTATTTTAGAGTTGGAAAAAAAAATCACCTAATAGTTCACTGGCAACACATTTAATATTTTATGAAGTGTTTAAAGAATCCTTTCGGCAAAATGCCAGATATTCCATCTAGTCAAATGTGAATATTGGCTAATATTTGCTTTTCTATGATGGTACACTGAACATATAGTTTTTGACTGTTTGGTTAAGTGTGTGTTATTAAAAAAAAACTAAAAAAACATTTCATTATGTTCAAAATAACAACTAGATTTTGACAGTCCATTTACAGGACAAGGCAGCAAGATGGATAATTAATGTTCTCCTTTAGTGGTGGAAACGTCAAACAAATCTACCCTTGATCAGTTCAGGGAGACCAGAAATACACCGTAAAGCTGAAGCTATTAAGCCCCCTTTGCCCAGCTGGTATTACACTCTTGCATAAAATCCTATCAGAATCGGCTGGATAATTCAAAAAAACTGATTGCTTTTTTACATTTAAGATTAAGATTGCATTGTACTGTTTGATCAAATTATTGGAAATGATTTAGAAGATTTCAAGGTTCACTTGAAAAATGGGGACATGAAGGGGAGCTGAGCAAGGCTGAGTCTTTTTGTAGCTCCCATTCAGCCACTGATTATAGCAGGAAATGATGCTGTCCAATTGGATGGGAGCCTGATTGTTTGCCGCACTTGTATCTGCGGAGAAGGATATATGCTTTGCAAAAGAGCATACAGATTCTGTGTCTTGTCTTCTTTTTTTTTTTTTCTTTTTTTTTTCTCAGTGAATAATCCTCTCTCTTTCCAGTCCCTTGCTACTCCTTAGTAGTGAAGTCTGTTCCGGAAAGACTGGCTGAGTGGGTAGTGTCAGTATCCAGGTGTCAGCGGTATACTTTCACTGTGTGAAGGTTGAGAGCATGTAGGGATTAGTGGGAAGTGGTGTTTGAAGTGGGTATTACCTTTTTTATTCACCTCATGTGTATCTTTTCATTATTTGCCCGGTGTGCCCAAGCAGCTGGAGAGAGTGTCTTGTCAGGGCACAGCAGAGGGGGAGAGAAGGAGGCCGAGCCAAACTTATTTATTCTTCTACCTTCAAATGTACAAAGAAACGTACAAACCGCTCCATATTTAAGATGCATTTGCTGTGTTATGTGTGTAATTTCTAGATGCATTTTAGACCCAGATGAGTTGAATCAGTGACAATTTAAAGTGTTTCATTTGCTTTCATCTGTAATTAAAGGTTTTAATTTTATGGCAAATTGAAATGGGGAAGGCACTTGGGAGCAATAGGAATGAGCTGTAAACACGGCAATATTACATTCTCACATTTAAGGGTGGCAAATTTGTTAGCGAACAGATGCTTGCATCCAGCAGATGTAGTGACATGTTAGATGTTAATAATTTAAAACTGTGAATAAAAAGCCCACTATCTGTTTTCGTTTTACCTCTGTTAAACCTCAGATGGGGCCTGATTATTCAAGACCTTGAATAATCAGGCCCCATCTTATCTTAACGACCTCATAGTACCATTTCACGCCAATAGAGCACTTTGCTCTCAGACTGCTGGCTTGCTTGTGGTTCCTAGGGTGTTTAAAAGTAGAATGGGAGGCAGAGCCTTCAGCTTTCAGGTCCCTCTTCTGTGTAACCAGCTCTCAGTTTTAGTTCAGGAGACAGACACCCTCTCTACTTTTAAGGCTTAAAAATTTCCTTTTTGGTCAAGCTTATAGTTAGGGCTGGATCAGGGGACCCTGAACCTTCCTGTAGCTATGCTGCAATAGACCTAGGCTGCTGGGGGTTCCCATAATGCACTGTTTCTTTTTATTCAGGTCCATCAGAAAATACCACTTCCATGAAAGGGTGTACATGGTCTGCAGCAATGCTTGGGTAGGTGGTACGTGTAAAAGTAATATCCACATGGATGGCAGGACCCAAGGTTTCCCAGACGAACATTCCCCAAATCATCTCACTGTCTCTACTGGCTTGCCTTCTTCCCATAGTGCATCCTGGTGCCAGGTGTTCCCCAGGTAAGCGATGCACCTGGCCATCCATGTGATGTAAAAGAAAAAGTGATTCCTCACAGAAGGCCACCTTCTGTGAGGAATCCATGATGCTCCGTGGTCCAATTCTGATGCTCTCGTGGCCATTTTTGGCACTTTCAGCAAAAAACAGGGTACAGCATGGAGACCCTGACTACAGTAGTTTTTGGCTATGCAGCCCCATACACAAAAAACTGCAATGCACTGTGTGTATTCTCACACCTTTCTATCAGAACCAGCATTAACTTTTTTTTTGGCAATTTGAGTTACAGTAGCTTGGCAGTTGGATCAGACCACACGGACAAGCCTCTGCTCCCCACGTGCATCAGTGAGCCTTGGCTGCCCATGACCCTTTCGCTGGTTCACCGCTGTTCCTTCCTTGGACCACTTTGGATAAATACTGACCACTGCAGACTGGGAACGCACCACGATAGCTGCAGTTTTAGAGACGCTCTGACCCAGTCGTCTAGCATCACAATTTAGCCCCTGTCAAACTTGCTCCAATCCTCACACTTGCCCATTTTTTCTGCTTCTAACACATCAACTGAGGACAAAATGTTCACTTGCTCCCTAATACTTTTTATCCCACCCACTAACAGGTGCCATGATGAAAAGATAATCAGTGTTATTCACTTCACCTGTCAGTGGTCATAATGTTATGCCTGATCGGTATATGGCACTTCATCTACTAAATGCTCAATAGGTTCACTTGCTAGCCACTAATTTTTGCTTCCCTTTTGTTCTGATGATAGGCAGGCGGTGCGCAATTGTTTTTAGAGCTTTTCCTGCTGAAACAGCTACCTGCTGAGTCCATTACGTCCCCCGTAACACTTTTCTATGAGAAATCATTTTCTGTATTGTGCTTGTCACATAAACAAAGCTGTTGAGAGATTTGTTTCTGCTCTTATCCAAATGCTGAATGTTAAGCTTTCTCAGTATTTACAGAATCAGATAAGGAAGGTTAAAAGTCTTTAGTCATGAAACACCTGCAAACATACCCATTTGCTTTGTAAAACATGCAATTAACCAGGTGGGCTTTGCTCTTCTTAAGGCTGAGACTTTCAGCGCTCTGCATAGGCAGTATTTTTGAGGAGTTGTTCAGGTTTTAGACCCTGGCAGGAACAGTCCAGCTTATACATGCTGGATAACATAAACTGTACTTACCTGTCTAAAAGAAAAACAACTCGGCTTTACTTTTTATCCCTTCTGTCTCTTACAGTTCCCTTCCTCTTCCAACAGAAATTCCAGTCAATTGTTGTCTATGAGCTGACTCTGTCATTGCCAAATTGCAAGCCATGCTATAGATATTTTGCGACTCAGGACTGAATGACCCTCTATCATCTTTTGCATTACACACCTGTCCTTGTGATGGTTTCTGAGCCTGTGGAAGGAAGCGGAAATTTTACGACCTGAGGAAAGATATTAAGCGTAATATAGAAATCAAGTCATTTTTTTTCTATTGAAGAAACAGCTGCAGTGAAGAGCGGTCAAGGTGAGGTCAATGGATTATTCTTCACTTCTTGAAGCATTGAAAAATTCCTTTCATCTTTAGATAGGAAACTTTAGATAGATGCCGCTAAGAAAATATTAAACAACGAAAAAATAAGATTGTGGACAAATTCCCGTCATGGCTCACCCTGCAGTGCACTGAGTCAGCTCTCCTCAGGGTCGCTAATGATCCACTGATAGCTGTGGATTCTGGTAATTGTGCCATAATATTTAGTTTGACCTCTCTTTTGACACACTGAAATATGTGTTTTTCATGCAGCGCCACTATACTGCCAAAAGTATTCACTCATCCATCCAAATCATTGAATTCAGGTGTTCCAATCACGTCCATGGCCACAGGTGAATAAAACCGAGCGCCTGGGCATGCAGGCTGCTTCTACAAACATTTGTGAAAGAATGGGTCGCTCTCAGGAGCTCAGTGAATTCCAGCGTGGTAC